>JALIZH010013007.1:0-139499 GCA_030522465.1 Rhipicephalus appendiculatus
CAATCTTACAGTCCAAACGAAAAAAATCTCGGGCCTGTATTGACATCTTTAGTGACACACTGCCCCAGCATCCTATTGATGCATTCATTCACGTTTTGAGTTTTCCCGCTGACATATTTCCTCACAATATATCGTCTAAACAGAGCTCTGCATACACATTAGGCCTTATCTTTGTTCGTTATCTTTTTGTAAAAAGCTCCCCTGTGCTTGTATTGTGATGTGCCCAGAGTTTTGACTCGGCTGCAGGCTCACCAACTTTTCGAACTTTGCGTTTCGGCCTTTGTTTCACTGGTAACTTAGGCATATCTTCTTTTATTCTTAGTACCTTGCAGTTTCGCTCTTCTAGCATTACAAAACGCCGTTTTCTTCGATTTCGTGAAATTTGGTGGTTACTTAAGGTTAACAGCGCGAAAATAACACGGTGAACAGGAAAAAGACTGGACAAGCTTTGACTTCCAACTGAGATTTTATATATACCCGAGTGAACAGTAAAAAAACGGTGAAAAAAGCTGAAAACAGACAGCGCGTGAAAGGAGCACCTGCGTAAACAAGCCATCAGTTGCACTGTCAGACTAGGAGCTCTGTTTTGTGGGATGCGGGAGACAGCATAGCAGGCTCAAAGATTGCCGATCTTTAGTAGTTTCGTATCTTTGCATCTGTTTTCACTCATGTTTACTTTTAACTCGGGTATATATAAGAGCCTTCCTGTCAATAAAATCTCAGTTGGAAGTCAGCGCTTGTCCCGTGTTTTTCCTGTCCGCCGTGTTTTATTTGCGCGCTGTTAACCTTAAGTATGCACAACTAACTAGCCAGTCAGCCACTTTATCAAGTTGGGTGGTGTTTTATGTTTGCATGAGTGCGATTTTGGAATTCAAGCTCATCAAAACGCTGTATTCGGCAATTTCACGAAGTTTCGTGGTGTTTCATGACACGCATGACCATACAATTTCGCACTTTCAGCAGTACAAAACGCTGTATTCTGCCATTTCACGTCCTTTCTGGTGTTTCATGTTTCCATGACCTAGCGATTTTGCACTTCTAGCTGATCTAAACACTACTTTACGATTTCACGTCGTTTCGCGGTGCTTCGTGGCGTTTTATATGCGAAGCATTTCTTAGCGAACTTCGGCCACTTTGAGCGTATCTATCTATCTATCTATCTATCTATCTATCTATCTATCTATCTATCTATCTATCTATCTATCTATCTATCCATCTATCCATCTATCTATCTATCTATCTATCCATCTATCCTATCTATCCATCTATCTATCTATCTATCTATCTATCTATCTATCTATCTATCTATCTATCTATCTTCACTTCACTTCACTTTACTTCACTTTTATTACCTTAAAGACCCCCTTTAGGGGTATTACATAAGGGGTGGTGTTTAACAAAACAACAAGAACAAAAAAAAAACTATACATCGGTGTTCTTAATGGCTTCGGCAAACATAGATGGGTTAGTGATGACACAGATGGCATTAGGAAGGCCGTTCGAGTCTTTTGCTGCTCGTACGAAAAAGGAGGCTCGGAATGCAGTGGTCCGGGTACGTGGTATTGCGACTTGTGAAGGATGACCAGTGCGATGAGATATGTGCGAAGGGGGGCGTGATGTACGGTGGATGATTCAGTGAACTGAAATAAAACATGAAAAAGAGAGAGGGTGGCACACTGTCGGCGTGAAGCAAGGGTTTCCAAACCAGATTCCACCTTCAGAGATGAGATGCTGATGTCATACGAATATGCAGAATGAATGAACCTGGTAGCCCGATTTTGAAGTGATTCGAGTTCTTTTATTATGTATGCTTGATGAGGGCTCCAGATGGAAGATGCATACTCGAGTTTGGACCTGATAAATGATTTGTATGCAAGCGTCTTGACATGAGGCGGAGTATGGCGTAAGTTCCGTCTGAGAAACCCGAGTGATTTATTAGCGGACGAGATGATGTTAGTAGTGTGATGACGCCAGGACAGGTCATGAGCCAAGGTGATGCCGAGGTATTTGAATGATTGAACTGATTGTATGGGAACATTGGCGATGGAATAGGTGAACTCAAAAGGGTTACGGCGGCGAGAAAAAGAAACAAGCTTACATTTGTTAGGATTTAAGTTCATTAACCAACGGTTACACCATGTTTGTATGTTATTGAGGTCATGCTGAATTAGTGTTTGGTCATGAATGTTGGTTACTGATCGGTAGATTACACAGTCATCTGCAAACATACGAAAGTTACAGGATACATGCAATGGTAGATCGTTAATGTAAATTAAGAAGAGTAGAGGCCCTAAGACAGACCCTTGCGGGACACCGGAAGTTACAGGTAGTCGGTTAGAGGAGTGATTATTAACAAACACAAATTGGGAGCGATTAGTCAGGAAAGATGTTATCCATGCAAGTACGTTAGGATCTAGATTTAAGAGAGATAATTTAAGAATTAGGCGTTTGTGAGGGACAGTGTCAAATGCTTTAGCGAAATCCAGGAAAAGAGCATCAGTCTGAATGTTGCAGTCAAGGTTAGAATGTAAGTCGTGAATGAAGATGGCCAGCTGCGTTTCACAAGAAAAACCTCTTCGGAACCCGTGCTGAGAAGGATGAAAAAAGTGCATTGAGTCCAAGAAGTTGATGATATGGGAGTAGATGACATGTTCCATGATTTTGCAGGGGATACTTGTCAAAGATATGGGACGGTAATTTAGCGGAGAGTCTCTGTTACCTGATTTGTAGACTGGAACGACCTTGCCTACTTTCCAGTCAGGTGGCAGAATGCTTGATGATAATGACTGCGAAAATAACAATGTAAGGTATGCGGCACACACATGTTTAACATTTATGAGAAGTTTTGAATTAATATCATCTACCCCTGCAGAAGAAGAAAGCTTAATATTTTCTATAATCGAAATGATCCCGTCTGTGGAAAATGTAATCGGGGACATGGACTCGGTGCTGCGCGCAGGTGAAGAAAAGTCGGGAACTGAACTTTCGTTCGTAAAAACAGAGAAAAAGGCCTCGTTAAAAAAATTGGCCGCGTATCTGCGTGCTTCGCTGCAAATGTCATCGAAAGACGATAGTCTTCTGCCGGTCTCATCCGCGGCCACCTGTGATGCTGTTCTCGACCATTTCCGTCCTGGCATGACCAAGCGTCTTCTCGCCGCAAGCGCGGTGTTTTTGGCAGCGTGTAAAAAGCTGAGAAGGCGCGCAGAGCGACCATGAAAAGAGATTCTCTTGTTTGCAGCGACAAGGGCAGACTGCGCCAGCTATCGCGCGTCGGATGAAACACGCGGCACTTCGCGCGACCTCGGAGATAGACGACGGCTCTTCGCTTTTGCAAGGCAGCCCGCATTTTCAGCGCAGCCTTTTCTTAGGCTGTTTTCTTAGGCGCTAGGGTCTTCAGAATTAAGTATCTATGTATTTTCTATAAAAGAACACACCACTTAATACTTCCGTATTGTTGTTGCGCCTCATATATGCGTAATATTTGCTTTTTGATCGACAATGTTCACAAGTATATACAAAAACGACCGATCAAGTTAGATGGGCGTTCAGAAAGCGGTCAAACTTTGGCCAGCCTGTTGAATCGTGCGACGTGCCGACAAACAGACAAACAGACAGAAAGACAGACAGACGGACAGACAGACAGACAGACCAAAATTTCTCCGTTTAGGTATCCCAAGAAAGACTATCGTCTTTAAAAGGTTCGCGCATTCATTGTTGTTGACCGTATCGCCATGCGCATTTAAGATACTAATGGTGCGCATCTCCCGAGGGTTTATCACCTCCCAGAATTTGCGAGGGCTAGTTGCAAGCATTTTGGGCAGCTCGTCATGATAGAACACGTGCTTGGCGTTTCGAATGGTTCTTAGATAATCATCTTCAGCGGCATAATATTTTTACCATAAGGACGGGAGTTTAGACTGTTTGGCTGATCGAAAGAGGCGTTTTTTCTTGTTTCTTAGTTTTTGAAGTGTATGTGAGAACCACGGCTTGTTTCGGTTTGCGGTGAACGTTATTTTTGGGATAAACTTCTCGGCAAGAGTGGCTAACTTATCTCTAAATATAATCCAATTCTCATCCACAGAGCGCGTATGGCTTATTCTCTCGAATTGAGGAAGAAAAGATACCAATTCGTTATTGATGGCACTATAATTGCCCTTGTCGTAAAGACGGATTGTTTTGGTGACGATATCGCGTTTTACAGGCTGAAACGAAAAAGCCGCATGGATTACCTTGTGGTCACTGACGGCGCGCAGATATGTAATTGATGATAAGCTCTCTTGATGACTAGTTAGTATTAGATCTAAGATGCTGGAACTGCTCTCTGTAACGCGCGTTGGTTGGGATACAAGTTGGGTTAGATTGCAATTCAGGCAGAAATCTATGAAGTCTCTTGCGGGCTCACTGCCCACAGCTGACGGAACGCTACTACTCCAATCTATTTGAGGAAAGTTAAAATCGCCGAGAAGGAGTATCTCTGCTTGTGGAAACTGCTTGCCAAGGTCACTCAGGTTATTGTTGAGCTTATATGTGAAATCTGGGTTACTGTTCGGGGGCCTATAACAAACGCCTACAAGGACAGTATGAGGGTGAGCACGGCAAACGACCCAAAGAATTTCGAGTTCAGGCGAGTCGGTCCTGGCCACCGAGCACGATAACTGTTGGTGCACAGCGATCAGAACACCGCCTCCACGTGCGCCCGTACGGTCCTTACGATAAAGTTGAAATCCAGGTAGGTGATCTAGCACTTCTGCATCGGTTATATCATTTGTCAGCCAAGTCTCGGTTATCACCAATACGTTACTGCTTGATGATAAAACAAGCTCAGAAAAAGTATCGCGTTTAGGAAAAAAACTGCGTGCGTTAGCAAAGACTACTGAAAGTGAAAGGCCAGACTGAGGTGTGGTGGTGTGCCCGGCAGATTTGCGCCGAGGAAATTGCTATGATGCTTCCCTTACAGTTTGCGATTGCTCATCGTAGACGTAGCGCTTGTGACCCATTAGCAGTGTTTTGTAAGTGATGGAGAAAGGCAGCGACTTGGTTTTAGCAAAGGCAATCAATTGCCGACGGACGTTTTGTACACGACGTGAAAAATCTTCACCTACACTAAAAGTGGTTCCTTTAAATTTTCGTCCATTAGAAAGAATCGCTCCTTTTGTTTTATGGAATGCGAATTTAACTATTATGGGACGATGGTGGTTAGTATCCTTGCGGCGACCCAGACGATGCGCGCGCTCAATTTCTTTCGGATCGATGGAAATACCTAGATGATCATGGCAGTGCTTGATGACAAGCTGTTCAACTTCGGCAAATGCTTCCGATCCAGTTGATTCAGGAAGGCCATAAAATATGAGGTTATTGCGCCGAGAATGATTCTCGGCGTCATCCACGCGCGCTTCAAGCTTGCGCAAAACGTCACTCGCGCGAGCGGTGTCTCTTCTGAGCGTTTCCACATCAGAACGCAAGGAAAGAATATTTTGGCAATGCCCTTCTAGATCAGTCATGCGTCTAGTGAGATCTGCTATAGATTTATCTGTCGATAACAAATGGGACTTTAGGTCCTGCACCTGACTGATTAATTCCGTCTGACCGGCAGATAATTTCTGCAGTTCAGTTAGTACAGCATTAGAAGCAGGACCCGGATTGCTTTCAATATCGCCCGACATCATCAACAAGGCACGAATCACACGAGAACACTCAAGTGCAACAAGAACGCAACCGTGTGGGCTCGGCAGCTGAAACAGCAGGTAATTACTAGACTTCTTGGCGAAAAGACTGTAAGTTTTACTAACCTGCATGATAAAAGTGAAAGGAATTAGCGGTCTGCGTTTGCTTTGCATCAGCGTTTTTCACCAAGATTAGAACTATTTTCTACGTCCTTATGTTTTTTTTTCTGCTGCTGTTAAAACGCATTGCTATGCGCTGTATGATTTATTGGGTACATGTGTGCATAGCTCGGCAAACTCACTCATGAGTGCACTCAACTCACACTCACTCACACTCATTTGAACGTGGTGAGTTGAGTATGAGCGAGTACTCATGCGTGTGAATGGACGTGAGTGTGAACGTGAGTGAGAACTCATGAGTGTGAGTGGTCGTGAGTGTGAACGTGAGTGAGTACTTATGAGTGTGAGTGGACGTGAGTGTGAACGTGAGTGGGAAGGCTGAAAAAATTGTGGTGAGTTTGAGTGAGTACTCCCTTAAAGTGCCGACCTATGGAGCTCGGCACACTCACTCATGAGTGCACTCAACTCACACTCACTCACACTCATTTGAACGTGGTGAGTTGAGTATGAGTGAGTACTCATGCGTGTGAGTGGACGTGAGTGTGAACGTGAGTGAGAACTCATGAGTGTGAGTGGAGGTGAGTGTGAACGTGAGTACTCATATGTGCGAGTGGACGTGAGTGTGAACGTGAGTGAGTGCGAAGGCTGAAAAAATTGTGGTGAGTGAGTTTGAGTGAGTACTCCCTTAAAGTGCCGACCTATGCATGTGTGTAACAAAAATTCATTTTTGTCTTGGATATCTAGCCCTCTCATTTAATTCGCCTTTCGCTTCTATCATTACTTGCTTTTTTTTAAATCTCTGTATTTCGTTTGTACCCTATCATTGCTGCCGTATGAAAGACGCTGTTTAGTCCAGCTGCATTAACTGCAGCTTTTTTGCCATCTTCCCATTGGCACCATTTTATCTGTTTTGGTGACAAAGAAAAGCACTGATTGATTGATTGATTGATTGATTGATTGATTGATTGATTGATTGATTGATTGATTGATTGATTGACTAGTTGTCTCTGGTCGTTAGGGCTGTTCCGGAAAGCGCGGGTACTGGGAGGGGAAGACAGTGGGTATTCTTAAACGAAAAGTACGATTAATGAGGAGGAAGAAGGCTGCACGATATATTTATGAATGCCAGCGCCTCGGTGCTCCGCAAATTAGCATTCAGTCTGGAACAGTATTTACAACGAGTATTTTCATACTTCAAAGTACACACGGCATCCCTTATCGTGTGTTTAATAATCCTGAACTTCGAGGACTATCACGGTCAGTGTCGAAGAAGAGTGTCAAAAAAACAAAAAAATCTGAATACTTGAACGGAACAGAAAAGGTTCCCATGATTCACCTCTCCTACCATCGCTATTGGCACTTCGTTTTTGTTATCCTTCTATTTACACTAAGATAAATAAAGAAGCAATCAACTCATTCATAGTCTGCAATGATCGCTTTCAAGTCTCTTGCGACGTATACAACAGAATATCTGTTTGTTTCCTGAGCTCAAAATATTCGCCAACCAAACGTTGGCAAAGCCGAACACGACCTAGCAAGAAGGAAAAAATAAACCTAAAGAAAAATGCCGACGCATCGCGCGGGTGTTATCGTGTCTAGGCATCCAGCCCGGAATGCACCTATTCGGATGGCACCGCACGCGCAGAAAAATTGTTGATTCATGGTCAGGAGAAATCTTTTTCTTCCGAGATTACGTTGTCGGCCTGAGGAGTGCTGTCATCTTCTGTTAACTATAAAAAGCTTATCCGAATCCAATAGGGGCCTCCGAGATTAAAAACAGTATATTTTTAAAAGCTAGTTTCGGTTCCTACCGTACCCTGACGGCACAACACGGTATGAGCTTCTCGCCTAATGCTTGCACAAGATATATTGACTTTTCCACGACGGCACCGCCCCCGTGGCTCCGCTGGTGACACACAAGCGGAGATTTTGAATATTATGAAGTCACAGCGAAAGCTGGAACTGGCGCCTTTCTAGAGCCTTCTTTTAAACTCTTGGGGCAGCTACTACATGCAAACTTGCATGGTACCCGCCTTTCTTAACTTTCTGTCTTTCTTAACGCTCTCGCATTTAAATTACAAGGTCTGTCGTTGCCGCTCCTGGGTAGATACAAATTGTGAAACACCTGTGCATGAAACTCCACGAAACGACCTGAAATCGCAAAATACACCGTTTTACACAGCTAAAGCGCGAAACTCCATCATGCAAACTTTATAAAACACCACCAAACGACGTGAAATCGAAAAATCCAGCGTTTTGCAGAGCTAGAAGTGCGAAACGGCAAGATCAAGGAAACACCATGAAACATCTACAAATGACGTGGAATCGCAGAATACAGCGTTTTGCACAGATCCAAGTGTGAAACTGCAAGATCTTCGCGCCTCTAGCTATGCGAAACGCTGCATTTTGCGAATATCAGGTCGTTTGGTGGTGTTTCAAGACGTTCGCATTATGTTGTTTTACGCACATCTAACAGTGCAAAATGGTGTATTCTGCGATTTCACGTCGTTTTATGGTGTTTCATGACGTTCACGTGATCTTGAATTCTCGCAGTGCTTGCTGTGCAAAACGCTGTATTTGGCGATTTCGTGTCGTTTGATGGTGTGTTATGACGTTTGCATGCCTTCCGATTTCGCAATTATAACTATGGAAAACGCTGTATTCCATACACATAAGTTTATTGATTATCTTTAATATTGATGCAGGGATTGTCTAGCTGTTAGATGATCGACGGTATTGAAAACGTTTCTTCTTGCTTTCACCTGTGGTTAGTACAAATTTACAGCAGCAGATGGTCGGGCTCTGCACTGTAAATCATGTTTCTTCAGTCAATATGTGAGTTGTTGATTCCAAGATCTCCTTGCTGGACAGTAGATCCTAAAAGGAGAGTGCCGTTATATTACGCTATAGCAATGGTTACTGCGACATTGCATACAACTGCTGATAACATGCAATGTGAGATACAAATTAACCACTCCCTCCACGCACACACACACACACACAAAAATGGGGGGGGGGGGGGGGGGCACTTGACCCATACACAAGCTCTCCTAAATTATAGTATCCTGTGCAATACGTTCATCGGAAAATAAAAATTTTGAATTGAGGACACACGTTAATCCCACATGTAATTTACTTCTCTTTAGCACAAGAGTCAGCGAACAATAATTTCAGACAGTTTCGCAGCAGAAACACGACACCAGGTGATTAGAACCAGAAATGTTACAATCAACATTCTTTACAATAACATCTAGGGTTTTACGTCCTAAAACCACGATATGATTATGAGAGACGCGTTAGTGGAGTGCTTCGGAAATTTCGACAATCTGGTGTTCTTTAACGTGCACTGACATCAGGGTTGCCGTTGGGTGGACTTGAAAAGGAGCCAGAAGTCAAGCCAAAAGCAGCCAACGTAGCCATGCGATTTAATATTATCGCCAAATTTGTAGCCAAATTGAACAGAAGTGGTATTATGAGCAGATTCTTTATATTGATCAATAAATAATACCATTTTGAATAAGTAAGATAAATTAAATAAACGAATTGTCATAAATTCATTACGCGTGCTTATATTTTATGTAGGAAATATGTGTTCTCACCAGACACAAAGTTGTACTACAATATTCCAGCCAGCAAGTCAGTAGGAACATGTAAATTCAAACAGATTTTCGTTGAAGCTGCAGATCAAATCCTGGTTGGATGAACAGGCCAGCTAAATTTTGTTCCTGATGTCTGTTTTCCCAAGTTTACACGAGAACACGAACTGCGCATCAAAATTATTCGTAAAACTTGCGCGTAGCATCACAATAGATGGCGGGAAGCTTGAGCACCGAGCTGGCCACGCGTTCGTCACTATGCGCGCAACTTCGCCTCTCCGTATTTGAAGACGCGCTAAGCGTCGCGTAAGGGTGCCTCGATGCGCACCAGCCTACTGGTGGGTGGAGGACGGCCGTACGCATCTGCTGAGGCGAGAGGAAAGCTTAAAAACAATGTATTTTGTCTGCAAAAATGAGAAAAAATGGCTACTTAATGCGCCAAATCAGCACTTTAAAAGTAGCCAGAAAATAGCCATGGCGCCAACTGCAAATTTTTGTCGCCAGACGGGGTCCAAAAGTAGCAAATTTGGCGCAAAGTAGCCACCAACGGCAACCCTGACTGACATCGCAGACTACAGAGGCCCTTACCGTTTCGCCTCCATTGAAATGTGACTGCCACGGCCGGGATCGAAAACGCGGCCTTCTGGTCAGCAGCCGAGCACCATAACCACTGCTCCACTATGGTGGACCAACATTTTGAAGTGACCATACTAGCATTTCACGTGGAGCTTGATTATGTTCGTACCAACCTCTTCTCCTCAAGGGGTATATTCCACTTGGCAGATCATATTCTCGGCTGCACCGAACAAAGTCATATCGGCGTCTGGGAGTTTCTGCCTGATAGGAGATCCTCATAACATGCCTTGAGCGGGATGTATGCTGTAAAGAGTTTCAACGTAAACCACTGAATATGGCAAAAAAATATTTGTGCTGTCTACGTACCTTCAAAAAGTCCGGCTTCAACAGTTACATCACATGTATACCGATTAAGCTTTTCTAACCACAATCACACGTTGCTTACACCTTAGAACAGAACAAGAACAAAAAAAAAAGTTCAAAAAAAATTCCAAGAAAAAAAACATAATCACAACGCCAAAGAACTATAGAATAACGAAAGACATAGCAACCACACCGTATGGGCGGAATGATACATGGTGAAGGTAGAAAGCCCGAGGCACTGAGCCGACCAAACAAACACTTCAGAGAGCGTGCGCGCACACATTACACAAACACACACACACAAATGCGCGTTCACAAACACGCACACGCAAACACTCATCCACTCCCACACACACGCACACAAACACTCAAACGCGCGCGCCAACATACACACACACGCACGCACGCGCAAACACTCGCTCATTCATTTTTTTTTGCATTACCAAAATGAACGTCAGTGATCGCAACCAACTAGCCCGCATTACCGCCTTAAACCCTCACCCGTACACTTTAAACTACCGCACTTCAGATAGAAGCATGGCGATAAGTAGAATTAGCCGACACTCCGCGCACGGAAGCCACGAGATATAATCTACCGGCGTCCAAGACGTGAGAAACAGCCCAGACTGCCAAGGAGAGGAGCGAGTTACTGCACACTCATACTCGTCTGGGCAACGCTTATATGGGGCACATTGTTGACGCTGGCTACAATATTTCACACCATGATTGCAGCCTTCATCAAGCAATTTCAAGGTACCATTGCGGTGACAGCAAGAAAGGCTGAAAATAGCAATGCATTGCATAAAATCATGACGAGTTATTTTCCTGACACGATCCATCTTACAATAGCGTAAGCATGCGCATATATTCATGTAAACATGTGAAAAAGTCATATACACAAGCAAATAAAGTAGTGAAGAGAGAATATTGCTTACCTGTAGATCACATTAACTACTGTGTTTGGCCAGCGTAACAACCGATGCAACACGCTCAATAATTGAAGTCTCAGACAGGCGAAGAATCTGCAGTGGAGCTCGCTGTAGCGGCCGCGTGCGCACTGAACATGTCCCGTTGCATTCCTTGGTGGTTGATTCGCGGCGGATGGCACACGTTCACGAGTGCCATCCGCCGCGAATCAACCACCAAGCACGTCATCAAAGCGCGGAGCGTAAATCCTGGTTAAATGGATGAAACAAACAGCAGAACAAGCGCAGCTTCAACGACCGAACCAACCGCCTCGCATTCGAATGCGCTTCCCGGCATACACATCGAGCTGTGCAGTCTCGGAGAGATGACGCCGTCCCTCCTTCGATGAAGTCGAAGCGGCGCCAGAAAGACGCCACGTATGTGACTCACCGCGAGCTCACACATCTCTCTATGCGCCCCCCCAACCCCCCCTGGAGCGGCCGTCGCAAGCTGTTTTGTGAACTTAGCGGCATCTTTTCTCCTGTATTGGCGAATAGACAGCCTGCATGGTGCAATGCTGTGACCTGGCGTTTGCTGTACTTTACGGCAAGATAATTTTCACGCGAAAAAGAAAAAAGTAGACAAGACGACGAAAAAATTCGGATAAATTTATTGCGAGTCTTGTAACAAATTTTTCTCGCGTCACGGAATGCTTCTTAGATCGCATCGTTAGTTTAATACTGTGGGTTGCCGTGTGCTCACAGTACTTTATCTTGTCACGATTTACCATCTGATGTGTCTTCTTTTCCGCTATTAGCTAAGCTTCCCGGGGGCTAATCAATTAGTCTTGCGGCTGAAAAGCAAAATAGATATGGGAGCAACTTAAGAAGTTTTTTAGCACACACATTTAACCAACATAATAAGGTATTTCGTTCTTGTGCTTCTGCCCACGTCCGTTCGCATTTTATGCCACTTATTCAATTACGTGTTTGGAAGCAGGCTCACTTCACTGAACTGCAGTTTCAATTCATACCCCACCATTGCTTGCCACAGTATCCCACAATGTAAAAGCGCTGCTACCGTGATTTGCTTTACTACTGTAAAGACCCGTTCTGTTTATACATTATCTGCTTCTCAATCGCTAAAGCCAGCTTTGAACAAGACAGATCGCGATGTGACACATTGATCAATAAATTTCCAGTCCACAGTGTAGGTCCCCTGACGGATGAGTCACGGCGCTTTTATAAGTTACAATCTAGAGGTTACAATGCCTATCGCGGTGCTTTAGCTATTAAAATGTCATGCTATTGTGAATGTAAATTCCATGTGAGAGGGAAATGAAGAAAACACAAAGATAAAATTGTTGTGACAACCATGTAACTTGTAAATTTTAAGTTACTTGCCTAAACGTTACCGTGATAAGAGTGTAGGAAAGCCCAGCTTTCAAGCTGCCCTGCAACTTGATATACTGGATTAGGCACATGTTCAAGGTCCGCGGTTTTCTGGTCTAAGGAAACTGAATCGACAGCCGCCCTAGGTAGTCCACTGATTTTGAATAGACATTTACGGCGCAAAATACAATCCGCTGCTTATTTCTCTCTTTCTCCCCTTTCTCAACGAGGATGTGTTCACAGAGTTGTCTACGCGCACAAACAGCTCAACATCGTCGCACTACACTACTGAAACTATTTTTATGCTGATCTGAATCCATCTCGCCAGCTGCTATAAGCAGCCGCTGCCAATGTGATCAGCCGGCAGTCTCCTTGAATGGCGTCCTGACGGAGACACCGTCCGACTATTCCACGAAAGTTTAAGTACTGTTGAGCACAGTAATGGGCTGTTTAGCGCGCAGGCGTCATTTTGAGGCCGTGAGAGTTTACAGTAAACTGGCTTGTAGCATAGCGCTGAAACACGCAAGGACAAAGAATAAGACTGGACGAACGCAAGCACTTGTGTTCGTCCAGTCATATTCTTTGTCCCTGTGTGTTTCTGCGCTATGCTACAAGCCAGTTTACGATGAACCAACAAGCCCATATTGGTAACCTTGTAGAGTTTACAAATTTGTGATGCCGCGCGATTGCGTAGCAAACAGGGCGATTTTATGGGAGGCCGAAAAATTTTGACGTATGGCGAGTAACCAATGGCCAACAATATGCCGTAATGGAAGTAGTTTATTCTCTATTTTTTACGCAATCGTGTCGTGCATAAGTGGCGATTACGCGATGAATTATTTTCGTGTCATTTATTCAATATCGTGCGCTGTGTGCACGATCCAGAAAAACACCTAACGACCCATGCAGAAGGACACAGTGCGGGGTAGCTTGACATTATGGACCCTTTTCATAATATATAAGCTAGCTTTCCTGCAATGCAGTTTGCCCGACTAATGGCGGCTGGTCACTTATGCAAACAGCGTGTTCAAGCGAAGTTTGCTTGCCCTATGGTGCGAAAAACGTTCATTGGGCTCTGATATAAACACGCATGATAGAAAACCCATGGCATGTTCCACTTGGACCTCCTCTCCACTTGAAGGACGACAGGTGCCGCCATTAGTAGGGCGAATATGCAGCACAGGGAAGCGCACTTGCGGATTATGAAAAGGGTCTACAGTCGCCCAGGTTTATTCAAGGAAAATTTGCGCTTATACCGTTTGGATAGGTGTATTTACTTCTAGGGCCCGGAAGACTCTCCAAGCAATGATGCGAATATACACTGAGTATAAAGCATGTACTACGTCTCCAATACCACAAACTCTTATGGAAAAATAACAAAAAAAAAACGAAATAACTTGTTATAGGAAAGTTAAAAAAAATAGTAATTCAATTCGCCTCGTGTGCCACCGATGGCGGCGCTGCGAATGGCGCTCCCGTGACGCAAGGGCGGGGATTCGGCTTTTTGTCGTCTGCTACTCTCTAGCTAAAACAGCAGCATTTTCGTTATAGTTCGCTAGCGTCGCACGGCGTTCCTCGACTAAAAGCTGCATTTTCTTCTAATGATATTTATTGCGATGACTTCTAGCAATACAGGACTTTAGGAAACCTTACCAATTAACATATCATCAGTATACCCAGAGCCATCGCGGTCAGGTTCATGCCCCTGAGTTCGTAGCGCCACTCGCTGGGCTGGATGGCGTTGAAATAGCTTACGTGAATGCGCGAACGCCCCCGCCAAGTGATTTAGAGAGCCTACGCTGCTTTGAAATCGAAGCGCGATCAATTTTCCGGCTTATTCGCAAAAATCAGCGTTGTGTCGACCAGCGGGTTACTCCGGACCACTAGCATAGATTGGGCGAGCTGGATGCATATAAGACAGCACGGAATGAAACGCCAGCAGCGGTGCGCGTGGTACAGTTCGACCCTTATGATTAGAGATAAATACACACATGAGCCACATTCATGTTTTCGATCACGCAGTGCTGCCTAATCGACAGCGCGAGCCTGTCAATGGTGATGACAGGATGGCGCGCACTATATTTCTAAGGCTTGGGCAACGCGATCCGCTGCAGAGTTCGCGCTTCATTTGACACCGATAGAGTACAGCTTGGTAAACAGTTGGAAAAGTCGGCAAATGTGCCCAGGAAGAGGAGAAAGAGAGCTCTTTCCCACCATTCTTTTGGCCCCTGTGGCTGATTATTGCTATTCGTTACCATGCTGTAACCAGACTGAATATTTTAAGCGGAGAGCCTTAGATTCCTTATCAAATACGAAAATTGACCGTCGGCGTCCCCCGTCGCCAGCGTCAACACGAGTGATGCGGAAATTAATCACATGATGATGTCATCACATCCCAGACCGCCAAAATTTGTGACGTCATAACGGCACGTCAGATTATTACGTCATCCCATGATATTCTCGCGTTGCATTGCCTCCGTGATTTGTGCGCCGATCTCGGAGGCGATACAAAACCAGGTGATGTGTAGAAAGCTTCAGTGCAAAACTACGTTACGTCCAGAAAGCATTCGGAGGGGGGGGCGGCGAGGGAACAACTCAAGAAAAAAATGGCTTTCGCATTCGAGTCAACTTAGGCAAATGCTTAAGGAAGTCGAGTCTTTTTAGTACAGTGATTGCACCAAGCTTTATCAGGGGTGGACCGTTGAGAGTGATTTACAGTATTTGATCGCAAATAAATCTTCTTACGACTTTCCATGCGAAAGCTTTGTATTTATCAACGTTAGTATGATTACACTAATTCTGTTCAGCATATTTGCGGACCACCGTGAACGAGTGAACAAACGTCGATTTATTAACGCAAGGAATAAAACGTGTTGCAAAGAAAAAGAACAAAAACAAAAGAAAATCACTCCGGACAATCTACCAAGAATTCATATCCCCGTCGTGCATCCCCTTTAGACTCAGCCTGTTTATTTCTTGTTTCAATTTGAAGTACTTGCGACGCGCTTACAGAGCAGCTGCTAAATATGTGGAATTAATCCAACACTGTTGCCGGTAACGCCATTTAATTTATTTGAATGACATGACAAGTCGTTTGTCATGCTCCGAACATATGAACTGAACCGAAGGAACAGGCTTGAGAACCGAACACCCGCAGCACGCGGCATTCATTTATTGCGGTTTAACCCTTTCAGACGCCACCTATGAAAAACTTTCTGTATATGTGTGAAATCGATACAACGTTATTTCAAGACACTCAATAGACTATTGCAACAAAAATAATCCCATAATATGTTAATTTATGTACGTAATAGCAACTAATCTAATTAAGTTATAATTAATAGCTATTTATCCTGAAGTCATTGATGCTCAGTTTTGGCATAAGTAGAATGAAATCTCAGGCTAGAAATAGAGTGCAAGTTCATTTTTGGTAATCTCCATTTTGAGCAAAGAAAAATTACACTTTTCACATGGCTCGCAGGAAGTGGCACGTCGAACGACTCGTCGAACGTGGTAGTGCCTTCAGAAAAGTGATCATATACAGGGTGTCCCAGCTATCTTTAGCCAAGGCTTGAAAAATACAATATTTGAGGCAGGCGAGTGAAATCAGTTGAATATTGCTTACAGCTATCTTGCGCACTACAGGCAATTTTTTTCTTTTGTAATTAACGAATTTGTTAATTAGAATTAATTTACTATCTTGATAAATATTAACTTTACGCGAGAAATGAGAGTTCCAAAGTTCGAGGGCGTCTTCAGAAACCCTCATGGCATCAGTTGCGATAAAGAAAGTTTTACGCGTACCATTTCTTCCGTGCTTGAAAGAAAGCCCGCGAAATACAAAAAATACCACGTGACTAGCGCATTCGCGCGCCGCGACCCTGCTGCTCTCAGCCGTGGTTTGAGCGAACAAAATCAGCTGCGACCACGAACCGCCTGCTGCGTTGCAGCAGTAGGCCGATAAGTTTACGGTGGTTTCTTCGCCCGCGCTCGGCACAACTTGCACAGTCACGCGCGCCAACTGGCTGGCAAGGGGCCAAGAAACCACCATCAACTTATCGGCCTACCGCTGACAGCAGCCGGCGGTTCGTTGTCGCAGCTGATTTTGTTCGCTCAAACCACGGCTGAGAGCAGCAGGGTCGCGGCGCGCGAATGCGCTAGTCACGTGGTATTTTTTGTATTTCGCGGGCTTTCTTTCAAGCACGGAAAAAAATGGTACGCGTAAAACTTTCTTTATCGCAAATGATGCCATGAGGGTTTCTGAAGACGCCCTCGAACTTTGGAACTCTCATTTCTCGCGTAAAGTCAATATTTATCAAGATAGTAAATTAATTCTAATTAACAAATTCGTTAATTACGAAACAAAAAATTGCCTGTAGTGCGCAAGATGGCTGTAAGCAATATTCAACTGAGTTCACTCGCCTGCCTCAAATAATTCTATTTTTTAACCCTTGGCTAAAGATAGCTGGGACACCCTGTACAACAGTACACTACAAAATGAAGTTAAATGAAGACGAATTTATTTTTGAGGAGGTTCAATTCACCCAAAGCTCAATATACACCACTCTTTCTTAGCGAGCGCCTAGTTGATACAAATAGCAAAAACAAGTGATGTACACAATTGTGTACATAGCGTGTCAAAGGGTTAACGCAGACATGGAAGCTGAAGCCCGAACGCTGAAGTCAGTGATCGAAAACGGGCAGGAAAGTCATTTTGAGTGCGCCAGGGCCATACAACTGTCGCGAAAAAAAAGCCGGCAGATCCCACGCACTGTGGGAATCGATATAATGCGAAGCACCCAGGAAGGACCGATACATGCTTTACATACATTGCATGTCATGTTTTACATGTTAGGACCTGTCATTTATATTCGTCATACAGTCACGTCGCGTAATACCAGTTTTGGTGTATATCAAGCTAGCGAACTGGACGCAGGCACACCATGTGTGGCATGTAAATGGCGTTGTAGATGACATGCATAAGATTTTCATGTTACCACCTGCCACTTATGTTCGTTATACAGTCGTGTCACTCAATACCAAATTTAGTGTATATCAAGCTAACGAAACGGCCGGGAGCGCGCCATGAGCGTGGCATGCAAGGCATGTCGCACATGACAAACATGATTTCCATATTAACACTTGTCATTTATTTTCGTCATACAGTCACGTCGCTCAATCCCAAATTTGGTGTATATCAAGCTAACGAAACGGCTGCGAGCGCGCCATGAGCGTGGCATGTAAATCATACTTTTCATCACAAGTTATTCATGATTTTCATGATATGACGAACCATTTATGTTTGTCATACAGTCATGTTATGCCATACCAAATTTGGTATAAATCCCATTAACGATACGGCCAGGAGAGCACAAAGTCGTAGGCGGCTAGATAGATAGATAGATAGATAGATAGATAGATAGATAGATAGATAGATAGATAGATAGATAGATAGATAGATAGATACGCTCAAAGTCGCCGAAGTTCGCTAAGAAATGCTTCGCATTTAAAAATTCACCATAGAAACAGATGTACACATGGTTGGCTAGCAGACGACACCAGGAGCAATCGACACAGAACGTGCTCCTGACGGCAACTCCGCTCGATTTCACTAGGCATTTTGCTTGAACATTCAGTACAAATTGCTTAATGAACTTGGCCAACAATTTTTCAATAACTCGAGCACCATAGACAGGCCGGCAGCGTCGAGCAGCCTTGACGTAGCGAGCGCGTGCGCGAAAAGCTGCATCCGTGTCCTCCCCGCCCAGTTGAAAATGACAACAGGATACCACAACAGAAATTCTGTAGTCTTTCGTATTTTGGGACGCTGTTGTCTGTTGCACTGTTGTCTATTGTCTGTCTTGTTGTCTATTGTCTATCCTATAGTCTATTGTTGGTCGTATGGTCTATTGTCTATTGTATGGTCTATTGTTTTTTGTATTGCCTGTTGTCTGCCGTATGGTCTATTGTCTTTCGTATGGTCTGTTGTCTGTTTTGTAGTCTATTGTCCGTTTTGTAGTCTATTGTCGATCGCGTGGTCCTGTTGTGTGTCACGCCATCCAGTAGTCTGTTGCATGGTCCGGTCGTTTGTCATGGTGCAACAGCCTTGTGCTCCAACACTACTTTAGGACCGTAACCTGTTTGTGTAGTCTGCAGTAATGAAATTCAGTTTTTTGGCAAGGCAAGCGGAAGCGTTGCAAGTCTGCTGTCATACTTTTGAGCAACAAATAATTTATTCCTTTGTGGTAGGCAACGCAAGTACGAGCTTTCCAAATCTTATAAATAAATGACACTGCATACTGAGAAATCTCGAGTGAGAGCCCTGCAGCTGACAGATAAGGATGATTTACCAAAAAAAAGTTAATAGAAAAGATTGCTATTTTGCAAGAGACACTTCATGCCTCATTCTACTCTGAGGTAGTCAACGCCCACGATCAAGAACTTGTACTGCGTTTGCACATAGCAGTGCAAATAAATGAAAGGAAATTTATTGCAGCTTCACTAGTACACATGTTTATGCAGTGACTGGCTTTTTAAAGTGCAGACATTGGCACACTTTTCCATGTGCATTTACATGGTTCCAAGTGAAGTTGACACGTACTCATTTTTATAAAAATTAGCATTTTAATAACTTTCAAGAGAAATCAAATTAATGAAAATGTATGTGAAAACCTAGCTGGATTAATAGTGCAGGTCGACACACTTTTGTGTAAGGCACTGTTGCAGGGACTTGTGCCTCTTTTGGAGGTCCTGCAGGGAACACTTCTTCGCCTCAAGGTAGTGGATAAGAGAGCCTGCGAGTATAAGGAGCAAGGATAAGTGTAATCTTCGAAGAAAAAAAACGCACATATAAGGTACATCATACCACTTGATGGGCGGGCATGGGTGTCAGAAGGCAAATAATCTCAAATTATATTACATTACAGGCAACATTCCCTAATTTTCCCACCACTGCACTCTGTCCTTGCTCAGTGGCATTTCCAATAAATATAAAAATGTAAATCAGGAAATTATGTAGGTCACTCACGTGGCATTCTGTTTCCTTCATGGTGTCTCCGCACAGAAAGTGCGCATGCTATTGCACTTCAGCGCTGCCGGCTGGAATGCAGAAGTACACAGCAGTGCACGGTTTCATCAGTAAAAAAAGGTTCAATGCCGTGCAATAATTCAAGAAACAGGTAGTATGTACACCGATCACTGGCCAAGGCACACCATAGAACTTGGAATCAAACATGATAGGCTTGCTGCAGTTGGTGCTGTGCATTATGGAATGCCTAACCAGGATTGGTCAGCGCAATGACTCCCAACGAACCTAAGATGAAAACAATGTGCGCTGCTAAATGAAAAGAATAAAAGCTGAACATTACCAACAAACTGCAGCACGTGCCTATTACGGCAGTCAAGCAATATTTCCGCTGAACTGACCAGCACTGTAGACCTACCACTTAATGCATTAGCATTCACCATTGCGAACAGGTGGCACAAGCCTTGCTCATGCTTCTGAGTATCGCTATAAAACAGACTATATAACTGGTTGCACACACATGCAATCAAGCACCAGATGACGGTAAATATATGTCGTAGGTTTCCTGGAGTTGCAGTTAAGCACTTTTCTTCAAAATTGTTGGTTCTTGTGAAACATTCTGTATGATATTGTATTGCACCAGCACAGGATAAATGTAAAGGAGCATTTTCTGTGCATACTTTACTGAACGTTTTGGTGATGGCGGAATGATAGCCCCCCTCCGGGCAGGGTTGCCGTTGGGTGGACATGAAAAGGCGCCAGAACTCGCGCCAAAAGTAGCCAAAGTAGCCATGTCATTTCACCAAATCACCAAATTTCTAGCCAAATAGAACAGAAGCGGTATTATCAACAGAGTCTTTACTATTGATGAATAAATAAAACCATTCTGAATAAGTAAAACCACAGGTTTAAAAAAGAGCCATGGCGCGAACAGGAAATTTTTGTCGCCAGCGGGGTCCAAAAGTAGCCAATTTGGCGCAAAGTAGCCACCAACGGCAACCCTGCCTCCGGGCACCATGTAATTCCACACATGACATAACCGCACAGACCTTCAGTGGTCATGGGAAGCACCTTCCACGTGCTGATCAATGCAAGAGAGAAAAAGATGCCACGCTGATGCTACAGAACAACGAAAATTGGGAACGAACGTGAGAAGTACAAGTACGTGATTCCAGAAGTCATACGGAACGAAAAATGCACTGCTTGCCTCTCCACCGTGTCATGCTGGTCTCATTTACCATTTTGGTGTTGCAACCATGCTTAACTGTTTTGTAATTCTTTTGCAACATTTCTTGTCACTACACAAAACAGATACCTTGCGCGTCATTTAGATAACTCGAATATAAAGTACTGTGTGAAATTTTTTTCTCAACCCAGCCATACGTACGTGCAACTGTGTAGCTGAGAGTGAGGGAGAAAGCTATGCTCAAGCGGCTACCAAAAACAGCTATAAGCATAAGCCATTCAATAACATCCTAGCATTTATGAGGGTACTTGAAACGGTTGTCTGCATTGTGTACTGGTTTAGGCTACAGCGTCATAAAATCGCTAGCACCATAAATGAAACAAGGCGCCTTGTACCGAGGCGGCTACGAACAATTATCTGTTACCCTTCCACACAGCACTGCTTTTCCTCAACTTCACTGAGCGGGCCTGGTTCACCAACCATAAGTGGCTGTCAGAGTCAACCTCATCCACCTCCCGCAACTGTCACACGCACCTTGAAAGCTCTACATGCACAATGTGCCGCATCAATACCCACAGCTTGCCACTCGGATCACCTGAAACTTCAGTGAGGTGTCTAATCCAACCACTCACTTTTGTGATACCACTCACCCATGTTACATGCAATGGGTTATGGATGGCTAAAAACTGTGCAGCACTGCTATGACCTACAGTGAATTGCAGATTTAAAGCTACATAACAGATAGCACCCTTCATGCAGACACGTTATATAGGTCTTCTAATAATCTTGAAGACCTGCTCCACCATCTCAATATATTTGGACAAAATCGGCCAAATCGTGTCAGAGTCCCACCAAATGGCCTTTTGTGGCTTCTGTATTATGCTCATAAGAAATGAGTGAATAACTGGCATGGGGGAGGATGAAAGAGGCTGAATACATAATGCAGCCAAGATTAAATAAAAGTGAAAGGGCAAAAACCAAGATAAGCAAAGTGGAGGAATGTTCAGAAAAAGCCTGAGGAGAGTCACTGTGGAAATGCAGTGCTGGTGTGGCCTACGGACCCATTGTGCGTGCACTACAGTGCCCAACTTTCTTCACTCCCACAAGTATAGGGTCCTTGCACTATCACTTCTTTCATCCTTCCAAGGCGCAGCTGGTGGAACTATGCACTTCGGCACAGTTTAGTTGAGTAATCCAAGGCAAAGGCGTGTGCCATGCGCACAAAATAACTAGTACTTTACAAAATCTCCACACTTCAGCCAGAGTCATTTGCTAAATTCCAATGTGTATGTATGTATGCGGGGCATCATGCCATTAAAGAAGCATCTAATGATGTTGGAGTGCTCGTCAAAATGTCTCTAATACCCCTGTCACACGGACAGCCTTAACCGCGGTTACTGCTAGCTACACAGCGGACGTAAGTGAGGTTGGTCTCCTAAATTTGGTTATCGCAAACAGAGCTAGGCAATCACGGTTTATGCTCGCAAACCGAGCTAGGCAAGATGGCAGACACCACTGCAGCGGCTTGTGCATCAGCGTCAGTGAGAATGACAACTCAAAGGTGCATCAACTGGCCAGACGCCACAACACGAGCACTAATACGCTTGTGGGAGGACAATCTAGCAGCACTGCGCTCGAACACGTGGAATTCCTGTGTGTGTGTGTGTGGGCACGCACACGTGCATACACACACACAAACACACACAAACGACATGACAAGAATTCTCAGCAGATCCAAGCCTCTCGGGTCACACAAATCATGAACGTACATGCACGCAGACTCGATTACAAAAAGAGAAACACACAAAACCATGTGCAGAGTTCTCAGCGCAACAAAGCCTCTCGGGTCCTTGCTCAACTCACGGGCATACACGCACACTAACTCATCGATCACACACGCAAAACATAAATAAAGCACCTACAACACGACACAACGAATTGTCAGCACAACCCGTGTAGTTTGTACGACATGGATTGTCCTGACTAGTCTTGGCTCTCACGATGGCTATGTTGCCAAGTTTGAAAGACTCTCTTTAAAAACGGCTGAAGTTCTCTATAGTATTTACACCTCATTGAAGGCTTAAAGTAGTCGAACAGTTATTGCACAACTTGGCGCGACATATGTGTGCATTCTAGTATATTATTTGTTCGTTGTCCACGAAAATTGCGTGCGAAATTTCGCTCATGCGATGACCACGTGATTGCATTGGTTTGCTAAAAACTGAGCTCGTGGAGCACTGGCAAACCGCATTCGCATTAACTTCGGTTAATCCTGTAAACCACGGTTAAGCATAACCGCAGTTAAAGCTGTCCGTGTGACAGAGGTATAAAAGTGTAGAGATGTTTCAAAAGTACAGAATGATACGAATACTGTAGAACATTCTAGCAGTAAGGTGGCAGTAAGGTGCCTCTCGTATGGAAACTGAGGTGATACCATGTATAGTCAGCAGGAAATATGTGTACCCAAAACAAATAGCTGTTGCCGTCGAATGCATGAAATTCCTTAAACTCGCTGTCAATGACAGACTGCAGAGGCTCGTCAGTAAGTGGTGTCATGCCCATGAAACACGAGCCCTGATGGCAGGTGGGCAATTGACATAACATTCAGATGGCAGCAAGGTTGTATTCATATGCCCGAAAGGCGTCATGTTTAACCAAGCTCCAAAGGCTTATGCACAACAAAGATGTCATGAGTGAATGCTGGGCTAAGCGATTTGATTTTGTGAAATTTGATCCATTTCTGGCACTTTTAAAGAAAAGATTATCAGAGAAAATAAGAGACATGTGAAGGAAAAATTGTAGCACAAAACCAACACAAGGACAGACAAGGTACACGGGACTGGCTTTGTTTTCTTTTTTTTTTGTCTAGTACGAGTCGACTTGTCACAATAAACATTGAATTGCCATACTGCTTCACCACAAAGCACATCATGAGAAAAAGGTAGCGCATACTATTGGGAGTGAATAAGGAAAAACAAGCAGAGATTTAAGGCGATCTGTGCAGTATTGTAAAGCGATTTCTCAGCAACCTATGTTTCAACCACCTCGGCGACATTCCAATCAATGCTAGGGACGAAAAAAAATTTTCTCGTGAAAGTACTGTGGGAGGGAAAATAGTGCACTAAAATGATTTCCCACAATATTCTAGAGCAGAATCTGAAAGGGTTAAATGAAGTACAACAAAAATGTGCCTGTACATCCAGAAACATAGCTCATGCACAGAAAACCAATAACTCTTCCTCAGGCCCTTAGACAAGAATTTTTTTTCTAGAAGGGGGGGGGGGCACTTGCAGGAAGCCTGGACTATTTTAGAAAAACACTTAATTTGATTATTTCTGGTAAAACACCACTTTCCATCTAAAGTACCAGGGGCATAGGCTCCTTTCTGGCAACGGGCCTGCTCTTCCGATTTACATTTCTAAGTGAATGAGAACTGACTAAGATCACCAACTGTTTTGTATTTTTCGTTGCATCATTGGGTTTAATATTTCAACAAACACTGGTAATATATTTGGACAATTGGTAATTACCCGAGTCATGGTTGTGTCATAAACACCGCACACCTGGTCCCAGCACTAGCAACCACTGCAAAGCAAAATGCAAGAAAAATCTAGTCACATTTAGAGACAGCCTGGCCGGTAACACAGTAAATAGAAGCACATTAATTAATGTTTCAAAACAAAAATTACACACAAAAGCAAGCTGGACCTCCGAATACTGGATCTTTCAGTTGGCCCGGTGAAGTTTGGCAAGCAATGTGTATCCTTACTCCTCTCTTATAAGTGCATAACAGTCATCGGGCATTACATGTTGAGTGACAGTGCTACCAAATTACTTTACATACATTTGGGAATTACTGCTGCTTACTTTGAAAGTGCCAGCTGTTTGGATAACATATTGAATGATGACAGTTGAAAGGTTCCCAATGTTTACAATAAAATGCACTGCTCTTACAGTAATTCTTGAGCTTCAATTTCAATGCATGAGGGCTTGAAGAAAAGCTGCATGGAGTACCAGTGATTCTTTAAGTCAAGTTTAACAATAACTCATGTTATTTTTAAGAATCATGCCAAGTGATTGTACCCATAAGTAGCTTAGTTTATGTCATGCATTGCAATATACAAACTGAAGTAATTATGAATTTAGTAAATTCCTAGTAATTTTAATTTGCACTGAATTTGTAAGTAACATTCATGAAAACTTTATACTCATTCTAGGTGCCATATTTATATGCATGGTTAGGGCTTGACAAACAACATAACTATACGGCTATGCCCAGCTGTGTCTGGCCAATTTGCCTTGGTCCTCACTGGTTCATCAGTATGCCTTGGTGGCTGCTAAGCACAGCTTGAATAACAATTTGCACTCAAGCACAGTTAAAGGGACCGTGAAACAGTTTTGACGATTTTGTACAAACACATTGGGCAGGTAGAACAAGTCCTAAGGGTCATTTACAGACTGATTTATGCTCTCAGCGTAAACTGTGTAATTTATTGCAGCGCTTTAAAGCTGCGGATCAGCCAAACGCGTTTTCAACCGCCCATTCACAGTACGACATGCAGTGGGCGCACGACGTCACCCTGGCTGCTGATCTGATTGGCTGTGGTGTGCGCGTAGGAATGATCGGCTGGTAGGGTGGCGGCACCTGTCGGAGCAGACATCAACCACTCCATCTCAGTTGCCAGACGGCGTGCGTGCTGCCGGGCGCACTGGGCTATGGTCTCCGAGATTGCGCGCAACCTGTAGGCGTGCAATCTCGGAGGTCATGACTGGGCGAAGCTCAAATTGTCGAGTGCGCTCATGAGAGCTCTGCAATCGCCGGCGATGCCAGCGTGTCTCATGAGTTGAGGAGGCAAGGCAGGGGTGAGAAGGAGGGTATGATATAATTGTCCGTAGCTGCCTTGGTACACGGCATGTCGCTAAATTTGCGGTGCCAATGGTTTGATGATGCTCTAGCCTAGACGCTGGCAAAGCTTCAAATAACCGTTTCAAGGTCCCCTTAAAAGGTCAACAACAGGGCTAGTTGTTGAGGTTCCATTTAGGTTATAGGAGCGCAACAAACACAGACAAAGATGAGCACAACGAGCGCTCACTCGCAACTGAAAGGTTTATTAGATGAAATATAAAAAGTAGGGAACACAAAAAAAGTGTGCTGTCGCCGCCATATAGAAAACATGCTAACATGAAAAAAGGCACGATAAAGAAGTTCGAAAAACACATTTAAAATCTTAACATTGGAAAGGTAGCAAATAGGCATGACAGCATATCTTCCAAAAAACATTCAAAAGGCAAAAAGCCAAAGTGTCTATGTAACCCGCCTCCAAAAAGTGGGTTTGCTTCACGATAACACCATTGCTGCCATTCCTGTGCTCACAACATTTCCCACAGTCTAAAAAAAAAGTTAATGCCCGCTATGGCGCACAGGTGGTCTTCAGTGCGCCTTACAAACTTGGAAAAAGATTTGTGCTGCTGTTCACAAGAAACTTGACAGCAGTCTTACTTCACAGAAAAGTGAATGTAACCCGAAACAACAATCACTTTGTGCCATGCGCCTCCGACATTGCTTGTAAAATCCCTGGGACCTGTGGGTTTGTACACATTGGGCAGACGGCACGTTGCCTAAACACACACCTCAGGAAGCGTAAGAATAATTCGAATGCTAATTATGGTTCACATTCAGCCGTACACTGCACGGACGGTAAGTGCATGCCTCTTTTCCATAAGACGACAGTTATGTATAGACACACTGCATGTATAGACACACTGCTCACAAAATTATGGAAGCCCTCTACATTAAGAAGGCTGGTGAAAGTTGTGCGAGCTCTCCTTCAGTGGTCTTATCGTGAAGCGAACTCAGTTTTTGGAGGTGGGTTACATAGACACTTTGGACTTTTTGCCTTTTGAATGTTTTTTGGAAGATATACTGTCATGCCTATTTGCTACCTTTCCAATGTTAAGATATTAAATTTGTTTATTGAAATTTTTTTTTGCGTGCCTTTCGGAAGTTGGCATGTTTCCTAAATTGATGTGATTGCGCAGTTCCTTTGAGCTCCCTTCTTTTTATGTTTCATCTAATAAACCTGTCAGTTGCGAGTGAGTGCTCATTGTGCCTACTTCTTCGTCCGTGTTTCTTGCGCTCCTATAACCTCAATGCACAATTAATCCTTTGCGGTACGTCGTTGGGCCACTACTGACAATGCAACACGACCACAGTGGCCTGTAGTCGGGCACTACTCAACAAATTGTTTCCCGGTTTACTCATGTGAACATTTTCTCATTGCATTATGCGTTACCTCTAAATGAGTGAGCAAACTTCCTTCACTTGAGTTTCACACCGTAAGAGGCGGAAGGTGGGTAAAGGTTTCGGACCGCAAAGGGTTAAATTCCAACAACTGTGATTAAACGCACGTCTAAAGGTGTAAAATTAGAGTGGCATCACCATGCCACAACTGTTGTGGAAATTAACCACAGTGCTCTTAAGCTAAAAATTTGATTGATGCATTTTGAAAGTGAGCCTGACCTTAATTACAAGGGACACTGAAGTGGAAAACAATGGCTTCTGTGTATGAATAATCCTTGTACAACAGCATAAAGACCACTGTTACCATCAGAAAATGGCTAAGTAATACCCCTGTCACACGGGAAGTGTAATGTCATTTACAACGATTGTCATTAGTTTGTAACGTCATTTGTTTGCTGTCACATCGAAAAACTAAATGCCATTCAATGAAAATGACATTTCCCGTCGAATGAGTACCCGAAACACATTCGCATTCAATTTCGGACCGAATGAGTAGTCTCGACGCCAGGGACTTTTAGGAAGATGGCTGTTAACTTATGTAAACGTAACTTTTGTCATTTGTAAATATCTTATTCTTTACTAGATTAGCTTATTACTGGTTTGATGGCATAATAGCACGCATGAAAGTTTCTTAAAGAAAGCTACTCTCAGCTACAGCACCTGGACGCCGACCTTTGTTTCATTTGTGCTCTGTTGTCATTGCCTGTATTGCGGGTGTTGATCATGCGATTGCACGTGTTGTGGTGATCAAGGTGGTGACTACGCGAAATTGCTGCCGCTGTCTCATTTCTGCAGCCGGGGAGTCAGTCGTGCGCCCACGCTTCAGTTCACTGTATACTCACGCCCGGTCAAATCATCAGCCATGTTGGTTTACGAGTGGCTCTTCGCTCCACTTCGTTTGTGCCGTGCAGCTGTGGCAACTTGTGTAAAACGGCTCCGTTTATATTCTAGGAGCACCTTTTTAGTGATAAAAAATTATTTTTGAGGATACACACGTTACATGCAAGTTTTAATCGACTTTTATTTCTCCCAAAGCCACGGCTCAGGAGGGCTAGGGTCATGGTCATCATTTTATAATGACATTTGTTTTCATCGTGTGACAGCACGCAGGTAAAAAGACATTAGGTCCGCTTAATGTCATTCGGTGTAAATGACATTAGATTTGCCGTGTGACAGGGGTATAAGACCGAAGATGACATAAATGAAAAATAGTTTGTGCCAGTTACTTGTTACCACACAAGCTTGCCAGTATTTCACTTTCAAATTTCCTAGTAAACAGCATAGTAAACACAGACGTAAAACGTGATTTTGTCAAGGTTACCTGTCGCTAGTGTTTTTAAAAACAGACCCCGACACTTGACAGTGTTTCAAGGATGTAATATAGCATGGCAGCGCAGCGTATATACCAGTGTCAAAAACCTTCCGACACTTTCAAGAAGCTTAATGCTCATAAGTATCAGTTCTTTATTTTCTTCTTTAAGGCCCTTGATAATGGCTTGCTGATGAGTGATTTTATCTTGATGCCTAATAAGTACTGGACTCATTTCATTCCTCCTCTGGAGGCTTCAACAGCTTCCCTAGTAGCATCCTTAGCTCGCTTTTTCGTTGGAGCTATGTAGAACAATTGCAATTATATGTGCGAGCATAGATTGGCAAACTCACTCATGACTCGATTCACTCAGACCCAGATCAGGCCGTGATTCTGAGTGAGTAACATTTTGGCGAGTTTGAGACCGGGTGAGGAAAATTTTGGTGAGTCTGAGTCCGAGTCAGTCCGGTTGAGGTACATATTGGTGATTCCGATTTCGAGTGAGCCCTAAGCACAAGATATATTTCGTCTGAGTGAGCTCCACCTTTAATTGCCCACCTATGGTCCTATCTACTCATCTTCAGCTTCACTATCAGCGTTATATCCACTTAAACTTATACTCACGTCTTTTCACAAATATCTCAATAATGCACTCTCATTTTTTTTCCGAGGTGAGAGTCTGGGGAGGGGTGGGGGGTGCCATGGTTTTCCCCCGCAAACACTTTCAGGGGACCTTCTTGATACAGATATGTCGTGCGAGTCGCATATTTTATAAAACTGTCCTTACCGTATTGAAACCACCGATAACACGTATTTGAAGGTACAAGATATAAAGGCGTATCATGAAGCGCTAATTATGTGTGGTATTGGCATTGACCCCAAAATTGAAAAAACTAATTTTATGCTAACATGAGTAGACTCACTCAGCCTCAAATTGTGAGAAAAGGTGATCCCTAGAAAGCCACTACTTCTAATATGTGCATAAACAAAACTATTCTTGTGTGGCTCTGTTTCAAATATCTCACTGCAGTTGCCTCCCATTGGCTACTTAAAGGGGCCCTGCGACGCTTTTTCGTCTGCATTCTGCAGCGCTGGAATTCGTGTAGTACCTAATACTTAGATGAACGCAAAAAGAATTATCGAAATCGGTACACGGTAACGTAAGTTATAAGCCGTCAAACTTCAATACCCCAGCAGACGACGAGAAAAAACGTCCCCTTTCGCATTTCACTCTCCCACTGACGTCAAAGGCCGCTTCCAATCACCGCGTGCCTCTTACAGAGACGTACCGGACGACTCGCCTCGTGGTGGCACGGCAGGACTGGACTCCCTCCTAGGAGGAAGTCTAGTTCGGCCGTGGTGGTGGCCGTTGTGCAGCGCTCCTAGCGTCGTCTTGCAATTGTTTTGAAATTTTCATATTTAGAAACAGAAATCCTTTATATCTGAGGAAGTATAGAGAGAGCTTTTATCATTTTTAGCGCACAAAAGTGTGGTCTATCTGGGACCGTATGAATATTACGCGCGACTTGTCGCATCGAACCAATCAAAACGAACGGCCTATGTCGTCACTCCCACGTGGTCAAGCGTCACTTCCGATCACAAAAATAGCCACTGTATGTCGCTCCAGTCCGAAAACAGTGTGGTTTCTCCGCAGAAATAAAATTATAACAGCATTGCTTTCGGCGTTGCCACTTGCGCAACGATATCGGTGCATTCCACAGTTCGAGAAGAAGCGATGAAAACGACACGCTAAATTTGTGTCGCAGGGCCCCTTTAAGAACAGTCACCAATCACAGCTACAAAGCGATTAACATGAGTGTTTGAGCGAGATAAATCATCGTCAAGAAAATTTCAACAGCGCGGAAAAACACGAATGGATGAAAAGGGAGCCAACACGGGCAAGCGCTGTCCTTGTCAGCTCCCTTTTCATCGATATGTGTTTTTCCGTGCTGTTGAAATTTTCTTGACGATGAGCTACCAAGCCCAAACCGCAAGCATTCTATATTGTGCGCATGAGCTGCAAATGGTGAAAACTATAAAAGTAGTTGCTGCATGGTAGATCACTCAGTTTTGAATATCTTTGCATGCAGCAAGTTACAACTGCATGAATGGAGCCTGTTTTATTAAACAGTAGCTCCATTCAAACTAAGAAAACTGGATTTGCAAGCAACGAGTGACGAGACAGGAATCTCCATCACATCACTCATCGCTTTCGTGTCCAAATTCATGTCCATGCAGTTTCTACTTCAAAGCTTCCCTGCTTTGAGCTGTATTGTTGCAACACTGGGTTTTCTTCGAAAGTCACTGTCAATGAAACTCTTGTAAACAAGGTAGTCCGAAATAGCTGCTGAACAAGTAACAGATATAAAGTGCAGGATTGAACGCTTTTTAAGGGGGTACCTCTCCTCTCTAATTGATGTAAAATCTCAGCAAGTTTTGAAACCCCACAGCATTGTTGTCAAGATGGCAATGCTCAAGCATTATGAACACAAAGAGGAAAGAGACCCGTCAAGGCTGGCGTGAATGACAGCTGTTCTGATGGCTGTGGTGCCAAACGCAAAATACGAAAACATGCTGCTGTCGAGCATTACGAGACAAAAACAAATAGTAATAAAAATGCGGGGCTGATTGGGAAAGCATTTCGTAAGGTTGCTGAATGCTCACAACCTCTTGAGGAGACCATTTTACTTTATTTCATTATGCGTGTCGCCTATTGACAAGTCTCATTCCACACGAGAATCGGGACGAAAACTGCACCCAAGAAGGACGGCACCTTTTTTCTTCGCACAATGACTTTCCGTTACATTAAAGAAGGAAGCATACAGGCGTAGCTCACTTTTTCGTGGTCCCAGTCCCAGTTCAGCATCGCCGACCTTCCGCGGCACATCGACTGTTGTTCGACTCACGCCTCCTCCATCCCTTCCACAGCTTCTGCAGTCAGTAGACAATGTCTTAACGGGGCGTTAGCAACCAATCAAACAATGCTGCAATACTCACGGCTCATGTGCAGTAAGTGGGTGCCGCGGGTGTTTTCCTCGCCAGCCAAGAAGACTTCGTAGTGTTCTTCTTTGTCAAAATTGACGATATCCAGCGGACGGAAACAAAGTAGCGCGCAAGAGAATTCACTGCTGCAGACGATGAGGAAAACATTTGAGAAGTTAACACTGCACAGTTGATCTAGCTGAGCGTCGAAATCACACAATAACACCAGTCAAATTGAGCGTGAGGAAACACAAGAGCGTGGAGCGGGAAAAGAAAAAAACAAAAGGAAGAAGCGCAGCGCCACCTACTGCTTATTGAAAGTGTTAAGAGTAACAGTCACAAACATGACAAACTGTCATTAATATTGCTGGTTACGATGCCATTATATGTTAACTTTTCATCAACGGGAGCGAATAGCACGACTGTTTTGTAATTTACACGCACTAAATAGGCATAGATGGGCATAAAATTATGAGGAAGACCGTCACTTTAACGCCAGCGCTATATTGACGGGGCAACAGCTGTTCGCGCTGTTTGTGTACAGTGTAATCCAGTGTCTCAAAGGTTATCCGCGTGTTGTTAGCAGTGCCCATTTGATTCTCATTACTTCGGCAGCGTCACTAATTGGCCTGTGTCACTAGGAGGAGGCTCACTAGACAGGTCCCCCTTTACGGTGCGCCTTCGCCGCTCACTATATTGCTCGCGTCACACAGCCAGAGCCGCCCGCGCCCGCCGCTAGCACCATGATTCTTGCATAATAAAAATTTGAAGTTACGGCTCCATCAGAGAAGTAACGTTAATTAAAAAAAAAGCATTTAAAAAAAAGTTGCGCACCATCGAGAATCGAACCTGCGACGTATAGCACCTTCCAAACGAAACGGAGCGCACTATGCCGCTAAGCTATCGCCGCTCGATGAGTTCGTGAACTAAAAAAGCCTTGGTAACAGTGTATGTGTACTACGCGATAGGGCGATAGTACGACGTTTGTTACAGCTGTTTTCGTGCGGTGCGATATTGTCGTGTTCGGTGCAGAATAATCCCCGTGCTAAGCCCGAAGTTACGGAAGAATGGTGACTGTGTATGTCGCACGGAATTCCCCAAGAGCTCTACTTGCTACTACCTGCATTCCTAAATTGAACGCAGCAGCAAATTCAGTCCAATATCCAACGTCTGCGAAGCCGCAAATGTGATGCGTGTTTGTGTTGTCGGGTTCGATCAGTTTAACCCGAAGTTATGAACGAGTTGTATGTATGTGTGTGTGTGTGTGGGAAGACCACGTCTGCGAAGCAGCAAATGTGATGCGTGTTTGTGTGGTGGTGTTCGAGCAGTTTAGCGAGTGGTGTGTGCGCGCGTCTGTGTGTGTATGAGGCGCGTGATTTCCCATACCGCACATACATCAAACGAAAAGCCCACGTCTGCGAAGCCGCAAATGTCATGCGTGTTTGTGTGTGGATACAGAAAATGGAAAATGATTTGATTTGTGATCATCGACCATTGCGACAGCCTGTTTCGTCCATCGTGAAATATGTGTTGTGAACGTGTGTCATGACGTGTGTTGATGTTCTCTGCGACTATCTCGTAAAGCGTAAAAACATTCCACTAGAGGCTGTGGTTCACAGCTCGAAAAAATGAGTTCATTTGTGAGCAACCCCTCTTCGAAGGGGGGGCAGTGGAAGTTTGTGTTTGGTGATTCGCCGTAGCGCCAAATGATGGATCACTGAGTAGTACCAAAGCTACTCGGAATGTGGGGAGGGGGGTTATACTCAACCCCCGAAATTCTTCGATTTTGCATGTGCATATACACACAGGCGTGCGCAGGGTTCCCCTTCAGGGGGGGGGGGCGAAAGTTCGTCGCAGCGCCCCCCCCTCCCTTTTATTTGAATGTCCGGGGCTGACTTTGCGCCCTCCCCCCCCCCCCCCCATTACGTGACTAGGGGGGCGGCCGCCCCGCCCCAGCTCCCTCGTGCGCTGGGGCGTAGGAGGGGACTCATACAAACACATGCACGAACATAAGTATGATTGAAGCCCGCTCCTATCCGAAAAATATTTCGGACTGCACTACTAGTACCGTACTTGTGCTTTGAGCACACACCGCACATATTTATTTTTGTTCGTCTTTCGCAGGCAGTACCAAGGCACAGTCTCATATTGGTACCCTTACTGTCTGAGAGGGCCGATCAAAGCGTTCCCCCCTTGCTGCATTGGTGGCCGCTACAGGCCCAAGACATAATTGATAATTTTCTTATTTGAGCGCATAAAAAATGAGACGTTGGGCGCTTTCCGCACCAGCCGTCTCCATGAGCATTGTTTGTAAGGAAAGGGTGAAAACTTTTTTTAAGCATATATGCTGTACCAAAACGAAAACATCCCCATCTTATCGGAAGAGATGACCAGCCTTTTCCGTTATGCCACCGTGTCTGAGGAGAAGAAAGCAGCAGAGCAGGAGCTCGTCGGTTGATTAATGCAGACCCACCCAGGATCATCCTTAAATTTCTTTCTGAGGTGATGACAGTTGTGAAGACATTAAAAGGGCACACCCAACAGTGTATTCAATGCTCCATTCCGGCAAGCCCTCTGCTCTGAGAACCTGTGCAATACCATCAGAGCAAATGTGAGGGAGGAACTGCAAAACTTGCAATCCTTGTTGCATCCTCATGAAACTTCAATTGCTGATGTTCTATGCAAGCAAATCTACCGGTTCAGTATTTCTGAGCCAGCATAGCTTTTGCCAAGAGCCATAAGCTGTAGTATTGCTGTTTACCCGGTGAAATCACTTCAAGATTACGAGTGAAAAACAGCGCTAAAAAGACGGGACAAGAAAGAACACGGGACCACGGCCTCGTGTTCTTTCATGTCCCGTCTTTTTTAGCGCTGTTTTTCACTCGTAATCATGAACCAACCAGCCCAAATGCGCATCTTACATCACTTCAAGAAGCCACACTACTACAATTTCGTCATCAGGTGCCACTAACATCCGGCCCACTTGATGGCGAGGTCTGTGCTCGAAGGAATAACAACATTCCTCAACAATTGCAACGGTTACGTTTCATCCAGAAAAACAAGCCTCTTCCGCATGGATTTTTTCTGAAGTAACAAAACATGGCACCTTCTTTGAAACGGTTACTCCTTGAAGCCTGTCGCATGTGGTCCACGTATACCCCATAAAGTGGATGGGAGGATGACCACCGCCATAACTCAGTGAAGATTGAAAAGCAGCTTTTTTAGAGCTTCCGACACGTTATTCGAAGGTCGCAGGTTGGTTCAGTCCCTGCCAGTGGCAAGCTGTCTTTTCGTCCACTTTACTTTCTTCACATTTATATCATCACAATGACTACAAAGAACATTTCCCATACTTTCCTTCGCATTAGTGTCTGTTCATTCTCATTAATATATTGTCTAACAAAGTAAAACGAGCCCTTAAAGTTCCTCTACTTTCATTCACTGTAAGGAAGAGTTTCATTTGTGCCGCTTGGCTGTTGTTTTCTGGCCGGTCTTTGATGCCAAATTCCACGTCAGACATCCGATCAGATATGCACTATGGCTTTACTGAAAGCTCAACGAGTAATAATGAAGGCTTGCGCTGGTGCCGCTTAGGCAAGGAGCTTTGTCAAACCAGCCTTTCTTTAATTCAACCACTAATTTTCTATAATGATGAGCTAGGACTGGCGTACCTATGCAGTGAGCTGTGGTGGTGTTAGCAGCTTGGTTCAGGCACGATAATGGCAGTTGAGGAAAATAGAGCACCGTATGATCCACTCTGTGGATTTTTTCAGGGTAAGATTGCAACGTTAAGTAGCTTTTATTGCATGAGGCTGAAAAGCAGCTTTATTTCTCATTTTGAACATCTATGAAAATTTATGGGAGTGAAGTGTAGCAGGGGCATAGGCAGAAATTTTTTTTTCGGGGGGGGGGGGGGACCTTCTTGAAATGGTCATTTCTCGCTCTGTATGCCATGGTGAAAAAAAATTCGGGGGGGGGGGGGGGCACGCGCCAGGTGTGCCACCCCCTGGCTACGCCACTGAAGTGTAGTGCCTGCCGTTACCGTAAATGTTACACCTTTCTCTCAGCATCTAGCTACTATGGACATTTCACCTAGAGGAGTGATGTTTCGTTACCTGTGACCGAAGCCTCGCTATCAGTGAAATGTGTCAACTGGCTCGCTGTACATTGTTATTCGTTTATGCAATGATCTTCTGTTCAGCCTTCTCTTTTGGGCACTCCAGAACGGCAAGCTTACGACCGTCTCGCTCTCTTTCCTTTTCTGGCCAGCTCGAAACAGTAACATCTCAAGCTTTTCAATCTTTACATAGTTTGCAGAAGGCAGATGTACTTGTGGGGTGCAGACATCCCTCAAATACTTTTCACCTTGCACCAGGAACCCGCTTTTTCTCTAACATAGTGGCTCAAAAGAAAGTTCCTGCTGCATACATCAGTGGAGAGAGACTTGTCACAAACCACCAAATCTTCGCGGAACATTTTCTTCTGCCATTTCGCGCGTAGTTCCCCATCAGCAGGCAATTGGCAAATCGACATGCTGGTGGCCTTTCCAGACTGCGACTTGCAAAAGGACACTTGTGTGCCCTCTGAATGCTGCAGCAGAAGCAGCAAACAAGCATGCAGTCACTTCATAAGAGTAGGCAGACTTGAAAACGAAAAGTTACATTGTGGAAACTGACTGCCAGTTGAAAACGTGGTGCATCTTGCAACAAGCTGTGTTTACGAGTAATGGTATTAGCTTTCTTGAAGCATCTGTGTACAGCGATAAGGCCAGATTGTCTCAACATGGATGTGCTCTACCCTGCTGCTTCATACAACCTGAAGAAGTAATTAACATGAAAAATTTGTTGAACAAGTGGCAATGGCACAACCCACTTTGACAGCTTGGCTTGCAACTTTCATGTGCAGCGCACTGTCATGATCATAGGGAAATGTGTCTATTGTACTAGAGCAAGAATTTTTGAATGCCCTTCCTTGTCACGCTGTGACAGTGCTGTGTATTCCATGAATCCAAAAGTATTATGTTAAAAGGCCATAAAGATAAAAAATGTGTCTCTCAGTTTGCCAGAGAGGGGGGTTCATTTAGTAGTAACAGTAATGTTGCTCTATATTGCAAAAACTGGGCTTTTGCTTTTGTACCTCCTGCAACAAATCCAAATTCTTTTAATCTTAAGCTCGTTTCATGCTCATCAGTTGCTCAACAATATTACAAGCTAGTAGTTGTAGGGTAGCTTTTCTCACATATGTTGCCTGGCACACAGTGATATCATAACAGTTGTTCTTTTGTATCGAAGCTTTCTGTCCTACTACACAATTTTGTTGCATTACTCTATAGACACTTCTGCTGCCACAATTGGATGTACGCTTAGACAACAAATTTCTGTTGTACGACAGATTTTTGTTGCATTACTTACGGAAGACCTCTGTTGTCACAATTGACAATACGCTAAGACAACAAGTCTCTGTTGTAGCACAACACATTTCTTTCGTACAACAAAAAATTATCGTACAGTATATGAACATTTCTATAGTAGCAGCCGGGTGCTTGTTGTGAAGACACATTTTTTTACAATACTATAAAGATTTATCGTAGCACTTCAACTTTCTGTTGTGGCACAAGAGAAGTGTGTTGCACACACTTCTATTGTCACAATAAAAGATTTGATGCACAATTGAAAAGTGTGATGTCTCAACAAGAATGTGTAGTAACAACAGAAAAATCCTTTTGTACAATTGAAATTTCTGTTGTGCTCAAGGCAAGTTCTGTTGTCATTTTCAACTGGGCGTGACGTCACACGTGAGAGGGCGCCACTCAAAGATCTCCAGGCGAATAGGGTGTGTTCAGATAAGAACGTCGGTGCGTGTGCGCCGACCCCCTTTAATTTCGCCGAAAAAAATATATTTTGTTTTCCGAGTCCCCAGGACCACAAAACCACTTTCGGTCTCGCGAAAAAAGATTTCACCTTCTATGAAAAAAATTCACAAGTCTCCACTGAGCCGCCACCGCCTCTTAAGAGTTTCGCAGAAAATGGGATTTCGATGAGACGCTACATAAACACTATTGTAGCTGTAGGTCTGAAAATTTTTCTCCGCATACTACAGATAGTTTGCGTCGACAGAAAATTATGACTTTGCAGTTTTGAAGTGGTTCTGTTAAGAAAAAAATCGCGAAATCGGCACAAGCCTCAGTAATGCTGAAATTTAAGATTATTTTTTCTCCGCGCGTACAAATGCCAAGACTTCCCAAAATTTTCAAAACATTGCCATATGTCTGGGGAACAAATGTGCTCAACGAAATATCTGAGAGTGGCCTCGAACTTTAACCAAAAATGTTCAGCTGAGCACATGTCTCTCAAAATGCAATATTTTGAGATCATTAAAAAAAATACCACATTTGATTTTCTTTATACTCTTCAAAATTAAAGTCAACCACGTGTTCTAACTTATTCTAAAAGACATGTTGCATTATTTTTGTGAGGTCGGAGGTACGAAGCACGAAAAGTGGCCAAATTGGCGTACACTGAGTGTGATGGAATTTACCAGGTTTTGGGCCCAGGATCGCTGCCCAACGAATAATCGAGCCACAAGTGCGCGCGCGCGCACGCACGCACGCACGCACATACACACGCACACGCACACGCACACGCACACGCACACGCACACACACACACACACACACACACACACACACACACAGTCAAAGGGCAAATTTATGCGAGCCGTCCTAGGTGATCTCGGAAATGTGTATCACTACTTTGATGACGTTTTCATAGCTACAACGACGTGGAATGACCACTTAACAACTCTACGACGTGTGCTTGAGAGAATCCAACAGGCATGTTTAACGATCAAACCCAGCAAATGTGAGATAGGGGAACGAAGTATGTTTCCTGGGTGAATTGGGGACGGTTAGGATGAACCAATCCTCAAGACTCTAGATGAAATCCAAGCACCCAAGAGACCAGAGACGAAGAAGGCGCTTCAATCATTTTTGGGACTATCCGGATATCATAGACTGTTCATCCCCAACTACGCCGAGATCACGAAGCCTTTGACAGCTCTCACACGAAAAGGGAAAAACAACAAAGTCGCATGGGGACCGGATCAGGAACAAGCCTTCAACATCTTGAAGAGAAAACTTGGCGAAGCCCCCCAATTTGCAATCCCCCCAACTTGACAAAAGAATTTGTCCTACGCACTGATGCCTCCAACACAAGTCTTGGCGCCGTGCTGCTGCAGCAGGGCAACGATCAGGTTTTACATCCCGTTGCATATGCTAGACGCAACCTCTTGCCCAGAGAGACTCGTTACTCCACCATCAAAAGAGAGTGTTTCGCACTTGTATGGGGAGTACAGAAATTTCACCTTTATTTCTACGGCAAACAATTTGTTATACAATCGGACCATCAGCCCTTGCAGTACCTACACTGAGCAAAACACGTTAGTAATCGTGTACTGCGATGGAGTTTACTCTTGCAGGAGTATGCTTTCAAGGTGGATTATATCAAAGGGTGTGATAACGTCGGAGCTGATTATTTGACCCGTGTATAACTGTCATGCCCTACACAGTGTTGTGAAAATAGGTGTGCCTTTTGCGTGGACATCTATTCTCGCTTCGTGTCGTGCGGTGGTTGTGTCGACGGACAAATGGACCCGTACTGACTTCCGCATAACTGAGTGACAATGTGTTTCGTTCTTCTACCAAGCAGAAAAGTTGTCAACAACTTTCTTAAAAGCGAGGGTATTGTGATAAAGGGTAAAACGAAACCGAAACTGCGCGATCACCGTAGAAGACGGCAAGGAAGAGTGCACAGGATCGGAAAAGCGGGTGCCAGCGTTCGAGGCACTGCAGCGGCAAGATTCAGAAAGTATGCTTTGTGGGTGCTTACTCCAAGTCTTTCGGCGGATTTTCAGCACCTTCAGTTCCCCTGGAGCAGGAAATGGTGTGAAACAAGGCGGACAGAAGTAATAATAACCAGACTGCGATTCAGAATACAAAATCTTAATTTATACATGCATATAGCGGGCCTGGTAATCTCTCCTTTTTGCTCCTTTTGCAACGAGACAGAAACTATAGAACACTTCTTGCTGAGCTGCCCGACGTTTTTCCACACACAGAAAAAGAACTATTGAAGTTACATTGCAAAATCTTGGTCTCCCAGTTACGTCGACCGTTCTATTATCATTTCGGGGTCTCTGTGCTGGGACACTCGGACAGGAATATATCCAATGCTGTCGCAAAGTTTATATGCTACTCAAATAGATTTAACAGTTAAATCACCCGCTAATAATTCTACATTGTCATCCTAGTAAAAAAAAAACATTCGGTGACGCAAAATAGCGCAATGTAAAATTAGGATTTATCATAATTAACGCTTCATTATAATTCCAGCTGTAACCGATATTACCACTTAAAAAAATTGATAATAAATCCAGACTGTATGATCCGCCCGACTCTTGGCCGATCCCCCTGAGTGGATAGGTGCCAATCATACAAGGAGCATCATCATCATCTTCAGAGCAGCGATCGAGGCGGAGCAGCGTTCGAGACAGACCTCGGCTGGACGTCCGGTCCGGGGAATTGGGTGAAGTCCTCGAGGAGCTGGCTGTTCCTGGACTCCGGCTGGGTGACTGACCAAGGGACCAGGTGATGCGCTGTGGTTCCGGCTACTATTCGTGACAGCTGGGCAACCGAAGAACGAGACCTGCTCTCCGGCCTGGGCGACTTGCCCAGGGACAAGGCAAGGTGCGGTTGTTCCCGCTGACGTCCAGAATGGCTGCGAGTTCCGGGCTGCTGTGGGCCGTTGTTCCGGCTACTGTTCCAGGTGGCTGGCACGACCCCGGTGTGCTGCCGGGTCGGACTTGGTGGTTGCTGAGCTGCCAAGCTACCACTACCATGCCGTTGCGGCTGCGCAAGACTGTCGTATCCTGCAGTGAGCTGACTCACGCTGAGGAACAAGAGGCGCGCCGTCCCGAACGATCAGCGTCGAAAGAGCCCCCCACATGAACACGGCGAGACTTTTAATTCAGACGCGCATCTTAAGATATGCCTTTTGTCTGTAAATATGTGTGTGTGTGGGTGCACTCGTGGCTCGATTATTCCTTGGCCAGCGGTGCTGGGCCCGAAACCTGGTAAATTCCATCACACTCAGTATACGCCTATTTGGCCCCATTTCGTGCTTCGTAGCTCCGACCTCACAAAAATAATGCAACATGTCTTTTAGATTAAGTTGGAACACGTGCATGGCTTTAATTATGAAGAGTATAAGAAAATCAAATGCGGTGTTTTTTTTAATGATCTTCAAAATATTGCATTTTGAGAGACATGTGCTCAGCTGAACATTTCTCGTTAACGTTCGAAGGCACTCTCAGATATTCCGTTGAGCACATTTGTTCCCCAGACATATGGCAATGTTATAAAAACATTGGGAAGTTTGGCATTTATACGCGCGGAGAAAAAGATAAATTTCGGCATCACTGAGACTTGTGCCGATATCGCGATTTTCTTTCTTAACAGTAATACATGAAAACTGCAAAGTAATAATTTTCTGTCGACACAAACGATCTCTAGTGTGCGGAAAAAAATTTACAGACCTACAGCTACAATAGTGTTTATGTAGCCTTCTCATGGAAATCCCATTTTCGCGAAACTCTAAAGAGGCTGTGGCGGCTCAGTGGAGACTTGTGAATTTTTTCAAAGAAGGTGAAATTTTTTTTCGCAAAATACAGCGTTTTGCATAGCTAGAAGCGCGAAACTGGAAGATGACGCAAACGTCATGAAACATCACCAAACGACGTGGAATCGCAGAATACAGCGTTTTGTACAGATCGAAGTAAGAAACTGTAAGATCATGCAAACGTCATGAAACACAACCAAACGACGCGAATCGCAAAATGCAGCGTTTTGCACAGCTAGAAAAACGAAACTGCAAGATCATGCAATCTTCATGGAACCACCAAACGACATGGAATCACAAAATACAGCGTTTTGTACAGATCGAAATGCGAAATTTCAAGATCATGTAAACATCATGAAACACCACCAAACGGCCAGAAATGGCTGAATACAGCGTTTTGCACAGCTAGAAGTGCGAAATCGCAGGGTCATGCATACGTCAGGAAACACCACAAAACGACGTGAAATCGAAGAATACAGCGTTTGGCACCTTTAGAAGTGCGTAAATGCAAGATAATGCAAACACCATGAAACACCACCGAAGTGACATCGGAAAATACAGCCTTTTCTATAGCTAGAACTCTGAAACTACCACATCATGCAAACGACATGAAACAACCAAACGACGTGACATCGCAAAATACAGCGTTTTGCATAGCTAGAAGTGCGAAACAGGAGGATCATGCAAACGTGATGAAACATCACAAAACGATGTGGATTCGCCGAATACAGTTTTTTCTACAGATCGAAGTGCGAAACTGCGAGATCATGCAGACATCATGAAACATCACAAAACGACGGGGAATCACAGAATACGTTTTGTGCAGATAGGCGAAACTGCGAGATCATTCAATCACCAGCAAACGGCGCGAAATGGCTGAATACAGCGTTTTCCACATCTAGAAGTGTCAAACTGCAAGTTCATGCAAACGTCTTGAAACACCAACAAACGAGGCGATATCGCAAAATACAGTCTTGCATAGCTAGGAGAGCGAGATTGCCAGATCATGCAAACATCACGAAACCACCAAATGACGTTTAATCGGAGAATACAGCTTTTTGTACAGAGAGAAGTGCGACACTGCGAGATCAGTAAACATCTTGAATCCTCACCGAACGTCGCGAAATGGCTGAATACAGCGTTTTGCACAGCAAGAAGTGCGAAATCGCATGTTCATGCGAACGATATGAAACACCAACACACTACGCGAAATCGTAAAATACAGTGTTTTTAAGCTAGACGTGCGAAACTGCAAGATCATGCAAACATCATGAAACATCACCAAACGGTTGGGAATCGCAGAATACAGCGTTTTGTAAAATTGAAGTGCGAAACTCCAAGATCACGCAAAGGTCATGAAACATCTCCAAACGACTTGGAATCTCAGAATACAGCGTTTTGCACAGATCGAAGTGTGAAACTGCAAGATCATGTCAACAGCATGAAATACGACCAAACATCGGGGAACCGCAGAATACAACGTTTCGCACAGATCGAAAAGTGAAACTGCGAGATCATACAAACATCATGAAACACCAACCAAACGACGCGAAATGCCTGAATACAGCATCTTCCAAGCTAAGAATGCGAAATCTCAAGGTCATCAAACATCATGAAACACCATCAAATGACGCGTAATGGCTGAATACAGCGTTTTCCGTAGCTAGAAATGCCAAATCGCAAGGTCATGCAAACGTCATGAAACACGAACACACGAGGCGATCACGCAAAATACAGCGTTTTGCATAGCTAGAAGTGCGAAACTCCAAGTTAATAAAAACATCATGAAACACCACCTAACGGCCCGAAATGGTTGAATACAGCGTTCTGCTCAGCTATAAGGGCGAAATCGCAAGTTTTGCATACGTCAAGAAACACCACAAAACGACGTGAAATCGAAGAATACAGTGTTTGGCGCATTTAAAAGTGCGTAAATGCAAGATAATGTGTTTGCATAATGTGTTGATAATGTGTTCGCAAGACAGTGTTTTGCATAGCTTGAGGCGCGAAACGGCCAGATCATGTAAACGTCACAAAACAACCAAACGACGTGAAATCGCAAAATACAGCCTTTTCTAAAGCTAGAAGTGCGAAACCGCAAGATCATGCAAACGTCATGAAACATCACCAAACAACTGGAATCGCAGTTGTTTTGTTCAGATCGAAATGCGAAACCGGAAGATCATAGGTCATGCAAACGTCAAGAACCATCACCTAAGGATGCGAAATGGCAGAATGCATCGTTTTGCACAGCTAGCAGTATGAGAATGCCAGTTCATGTAAACGTCATGAAACACCACCAAACTTCATGAATTGTCGAATACAGCGTTTTGTATGGATCGAAGTGCGAAATCGCAAAATCATGCAAACGTCATAAAACACCTCCAAACGACTTGAAATCGCAAAATACAGCGTTTTGCACAGATAGAAGAGCGAACTTAGCTAGTCATACCTCAGTGCGTCTTTGAATAGGCTGAGATGAATGGCTTGAAGTTACGCAAAAAACCAATTAAAACTGGGGCGCTACAAGGTAGTAGTCTGAGGGCTATTTTAATTTTATACCATGTAAATGACATCGCCAACATGTGTGAGAACTGTAACTTCAAAATATATGTTGGTCTATGGTGGGAATCGTTGCGCATTCAATCGGACGAACACAGGAAGGAAAAGACAGCGTAAACGAAAAATTCGCGCTCTTTTCGTTTACGCTGTCTTTTCCTTCCTGTGTTCGTCCGATTGAATGCGCAACGATTCCCACCATAGACATGCACCAACTCGCCCAGGAAGTTCTTAGATATGCTGGTGACCGCACACTATTCTTCACGTGAAGAAATTTTAGTACCGTTGAGGCGACAGAAGCACACACTTGTTATAACTACAGACCGGATTACAGTGTCTATAAAAGCCTATTTTTGGCGATCGTGCCTAAACGTCTATAAGTGCCTATAAATGCTTATTTTCCAAGTGGGTGCCCATATGAACGCTATTTAAGCCCAAATTTCCCTTTCGCGTGCAGTTTGAGACAGTTATTCATGTTACCAGGCAACAGTGACCTTTAGAAATACTAGGGGGGTTCAAACTAGCCTTCTAGTTCAAACTATTTCCGGAAAACAACCGCTAGCAGCCGATCAATGGGACACGCCGGCCATCCTACGCCAACGCGCTGAGCTGTCGCTAGCGGCTAAAGGAGGAGAGGTTCAGGAGAGGAAAAGACGCTGTTTCTGCAACCCTAAATGGGAGCAAGTCAACGTCTACTATGGCATGGGGAGAGGGAAATAAACATGGAAGTGAACCACCATGAAGACATGGGTGTGGCAGTGGACAAGAAATAGGAGCTTCCTCTGTGCTGCCGCGGGAAGGTGATGGACCAATGCGAAACTATGGAGTGCTGTCAGGGGAAGGGAGTGTAGATCAAAAGTACGAAAAATCTGATCTGCACGCGGGTTTGGTTTTGTTTGTTTATGCGTGCCCAATGAAGAGCGTTGGACCCCAACAATTTTTCAGGTTGGTTTGTTACGGCCACGAAACCATTATGCGAGGAGGCGTCATGCGCAAGAATGCAAGGTCACGTGCGCATGACGTGCCTGAGCCCGGTCGTGCACGCGAGCGCTGTTGTGTAGTTTCGGCTTTCTCTGTAGTGTAGTGCCTATTTCTTTGGGATGGGTCTCTCAGTGCGCGCACGTTTGGAGAGGCTGCCACAGATCACGTATCCTTACCGCGACACACCGCTTCACACAGCTGGAACTGTTGATAGGGACAATGCACCAAAATCGCGCAGAGCGTTGTTAGGGCTGGTGCCGGCGCGACGCGGGAACGGCGAAAACACGAACGCATACGAAATGAAGGCAGGTTAGTCTCACATCTCGCTGCGATTCGAAGAAAAAAAAATATTAAAATGGAAACATGACGCTTGTGTTTTATTATTTCTAAACTTTCATTCATCTATTTAAGCAACATATTACAGAAAGTACACATGTCACCCAGAATAATTCTCGCAGTGTCACGTGCTACTGGGAGCGATGTCCGATCACCAATGTCTACGTAGAGGAGCGTCGTTCGTTGTTGTACGTCAGACCCTCCATCTTGGGTCGCGCGCCTGCGAGAAGGGCAAGCGCTGTTGCGCGCCTGCGAGAAGGGCAAGCGCTGTTCATTTTGAAATTTCACATTTTTCCGCGGCGCGTAAATGTGAAAGGGATAATCTTGTTAGGGACAATGCCCTAACAACATTGCGAGGAGCAAGTCAACGGGGGGCAAGTCAAGGTCTACTATGTAATGTAGACGTTGACGATCACGTCTGTCAAGGTTTGCAACGCGTAACGTTGCAAATCTTGGCAGACGTGATCGTGAGCGCCAAGTTCATTAAAACACTTGTGAGTTCTTAATGCTGGGACCTGGTGAGAGGCCCTTTAAAGGTGTTCATCGACAGAGTAGCAAATGACCCTACGCGATTAGACCCGGCCAATACGAGGCATCCCTTCCTTCTGGTTTTTTAAGCGGTCCTAACTACATGTTTCTCTGCATGCCGAAAATAAAGAGATGCACGACTGTGTTGATTCCACGGTGGGCACTTTGCTCACCATGATAGAGAATAAAGGATAGTGTGTTCCAGGAACCGTGCGCCAAAAAGCACAATTGCGTGGCTATGTTCAACTGTTGGCGCCTTTGTGTCATCGTGAACAATCACATTTCTTGCTTTTCTGTCATAAATGCAGGTCGCGTACGTCTTTCTTTCAAATATTTTGCATTTGTGTAAAAATTTATTGTGCCTATATTTACGATCTTGGAAGCTAAAGGTGTGTTTTGCCACCCTATTTCTGGCGCCTAAAACGCACTTTTTAGGTGTCTAAAAATCCGGCCTCTAGTTATAACCTTCGTGATTGGGCCACTAAGAATAATTTATTGCTAAATGAAACGAGAACAAAATGCGTTCTTTTCGGAGCTCTCGGCACATCTTTATGTTGCCATAGGCAAAATATAAATTGCAGTAATCCAAGCAATTGTAATCCCAGGCCTTGTTTTGCTGTTTTTTAGCTTCGGTGCATTCTTTGGTCCACCAAGGATTTAATTTTTTCCGCACGACACCGGACGATTGCGGTATCGCTTTTTCTGCTGCTGAAATTATAACCTGCGTTAACATATCGTTAAGCTCCTCAACGGTAAGTTCCGGTGAGAACACGGCTTCAAGCTTTGCGTTCTCCGTAAAAAGTGGCCAGTTCGCGAGTTGCAGTTTCCATCGGCGTGGTTTGGTCGCAAATGTTTCGTAGGACGGTATGAGTTTGGTTATGGCGGGCTGATGGTCACTGCCCTATGATGTGTCGAGGACTTCCCATTTAAGGTCGCTAAAAAAGACTTGGTGAACATAAAGCGAGATCTAAACAGCTAAAAGTGCGTGAGGTTGGCGAAAAATACGTAAAAGCACCTGAGTTTAAAAGGCAGATATCATTTGATAAAACAAAATCTTCATTAAAATCTCCAACTAAAATAAATGGGCTTGGTAATTGTTCTGCTAGATCTTCTAGTTGTTTAGCAGTAATTTGCGTGTGGGGTGGAATATAAAGTGAACAGATGGTGATCGTTTTATAAGATAAAATGGTGATGGCTACGGCCTCGAGAGGTGTGTTGAGCTTTACTTCACGAGTAGGAGTGCCGCCCTGTACGGCAATAGCTGCTCCTCCCGAGAGGCGGCTACAGCATTCACGGTCCTTTCGGGCAACTGTAAACCCCTTTGAGGACTTGTTTATGTTTTGCTCCTAGGTTAGTTTCTTGAAGACAGAATGCTATTGGTGATACCTTGTTTATGATGTCCTTTATGTCACCTAAATTATGTAGTAGTCCTCTGCAATTCCAGTGTACGATAAAAGCCATTGTAAGGTAAAAGTGAGCAAATTACAGACGTAAAATATTTCGTTATTTAAAAATGGTAGGTGACATGCTAAATAATTAAACTTGATACAAGAACGATAACCAACTTAGGTTATCGTTTTTTGCTAAACAAAGTGATAGGGATCTTGTCTTTTTTGTTGCGCTCCTGAGAGCGCTTGTCCTTCGGTGTCGTTGACACCGAGGTTTTTCGCGTCGACCTCCATTGCCTTCTCAGAGGCGCTGGAGGATCGAGAGCGTGGCACTGAGACCTGAGTCTCTGGCCTTGGGGTTCTGTTGATTTTAGGGCCCAGCGGGACTGGAGTCTGCTGGCCCTTTGAGGTGGACGGAGTAGCAGAAGCTGCTACCGTCAAGGGGGGCGGGAGAAGTCACTACCGGACCACTGTGTGTGGAACCGGAGGACGTCTGAGGCCTCTGTGACGCTGCCCCCCGCCTGCGTCACATCGGCATAGCTTCGCCTAGAAAGGTGAGAGTCGCTTTCGTGCTTCGAAGAAGATTTTTTCTTTTACAGTTAGGGCGATGATTTCTTTTTCTTTTTTCCAGCATGGGCAGGAGCGCGAATATGCTGGATGTTCTCCGTTGCAGTTTATACAGTGTGGTGTAGATGTGCAGTTTTCAGCGGAATGGTCGTTGGCGCTGCATTTTGCGCACGTTTCTTTGCCTCCGCATGAGTGTGAAGCGTGTCCGAATCTCTGGCACTTGAAGCATCGTCTGGGGTTCGGTATATATGGTCTGACATTTACTTTGAGGTAGCCTGCATCGAGTGATGTAGGCATTTCACTTGTTCCGAATGTGAGGATTATGTGTTTTGTTGGAATTTCTTGATCATTTCTGCGGATTGTTATTCTCTGTACTTTCGTTACGTTTTGTTCCTGAAAGTCAACCGCAGAGGAACTGGTCTCGAACACTTGAGACCAGTTGTGACTGTCTAAGTGTGCGTGGTGAACGCTGACATGTGTGTGCGCGCATCACTTGTTCTCTCTTTCCTTCTTGCTTTCTCTCTTCTTTTCCTCCCCTTTCCCCTCCCCCCCGTGTAGGGTAGCAAGCCGGGTATAACCTGGTTAACCTCCCTGGCTTTCCATTGCCTCTCTCTGTACTTTTAACACAGACGTTACAGAAATAACCTTTAGTACCGGTGCTCACTATCGAGCGTTCTCACGTAAATATAGAGGTTGCGTTGCATAGTACACGGTATACTGTTCACACAAAACGGCTAGCAGGAGATTTTATACGGCCACCGTCTGCGCCACTCCTTTCCTTCGGTCTTTCTTCGGCGCATTCCAGAAGATTACGCTCATCGCATGTATTGGTCAGCCAGGTGTGTCGCAGCAACGAAAGCATGGTTTTCCACTCTTTGGCACTTCTTGCTGCGCGTGCCTCGGTTTCATTTTTTTTCACGCTTCCTTGTGCGGTTTTAATGCACTGTCTATATACGTGCGCTAAGAAATGCCAACCTTTGCAGAAGACGTCACGTGCAAGGTTCTACCGATGGTGCATTGTAATAATTCAAGTACATGGCTGCTTATGAAACGGGACAATCGCGGTGACCGAGGCCGAACGCGTCCCCTTCGCTCGTTAGATGAGGGAGTCAAAAAAGCATTCGCATATTCTAGGAGACCAAGTTTGCATGCACTTCAGTAATGATGCCTCCACCATCGATTCTTTTGAAATGTAGTCAACCCGTCCATCAATGAAAACCAGAGATTTTATAACATTATCATGACATACGTGTCAGGCTATCCTTTCTCGGCCCAACTTCTACGCAGTTTAGCAATCATCATCATCATCATCAGCCTGTCTACGCCCACTGCAGGGCAAAGGCCTCTCCCATGTTTCGCCAATCAACCCTACGGAGCAGAAACCTGGAGACTTACAAAGAGGGTTCAACTTAAACTGAGGACGACGCAGCGAGCGATGGAAAGGAAAATGATAGGTGTAACCTTAAGAGACAGGAAGAGAGCAGAGTGGGTCAGGGAACAAACGGGGGTTAAAGATATCATAGTTGAAATCAAGAAGAAGAAATGGATATGGGCCGGGCACGTAGCACGTCGACAGAATAACCGCTGGTCATTAAGGGTAACTGACTGGATTCCAAGAGATGGCAAACGCGTGAGGGGGGAGACAGAAAATTAGGTGGGTAGATGAGATTAAGAAGTTTGCAGGTATAACGTGGCAGCAGAAAGTTTAGCAATATGACGGCGTGAATATGACACTTGAATTGTTTTCCTCCTGCTCGTGAACATTCATTGTGCGATTCGTGCTTATCAAACTACGTGTTATGCGATAATAAAGAATAATCGTCGTTTTGTTACAGGGTTATTTGCAATTTTGTTCACCCACGAATATCTGAATCAGCAATGGAAACGCGGATACTGACAAAACGAGAACGCGACCAAGCAGGGAAGCTGCTGAAGGTGGAAAGTGAAGTGCACGGAGAATTAACATTGCTCATCGTGGTGAAGAGTAGGGAAAATAGCTATACAAACCACTCGCAATATGCCGCGTTAAGTCAGTTTTACGTATACTTCTTAAAAACCAAAAGAAATGTCTGAAATTATCGTGTAATAATTAGCTGGTAGGTACGCGTGAGCATGTCACGTGGTCGTGATGTTGACCAAAGCAGGAGTCGGTATGTCTAAGATGAAACTGTTTATTGGCCGAACTTGTGGCCGGTAAAGGGAAGGTCAGATTACAGCAAGACACGCTGGCTCTGATAGCGGCGAACAGAGCGTCGGCCGTCGATCAACTAAACATCGTCGGAACGCGCCGGCTTTTATAACTCACGCGTCGAACATTCTAGCCTTATCACTAGTCGTCGCGCACGCTCTGGAATAATCTTCAGTGTCAGCGTCTTGCGTGCAATCTTAACAGAACGATCTACAAGCGAGAAGCTTTTGGAGGCGCGGTCTGCGCCGAGTACTGCTGATAGTCTTTGTGGGCGGAAAACGAATACAGTAAAAGAAACGCGCGTGGCAATATTATATACGAATGCTGAATTACATTATCAGAATGTCACTCAGAAAGTATAAATATATGCATGCGCACAAATACAATAATTCCACAGCGCATATGAAGAACCGGCACGCTGTTTTTTCGGGAGATGCAAATTGTAATGTTTACAATTCTGCGTAATTGGATCAAGAGAGGATCCCTGTCTGACACACATGGCACAACTCATAATGAAGAATATCTGTCAATCACCTGATCTGCTTAATTATTGGTTTAGGGGCAGACCACATTTGAACGACACGATGCTTGTGGTCGAAGGTGTGAAGTTATGATGCCTGCAATATCTAAGCCAACTCCAAAGGACATTGCTTTGTGTTTTTTCGTGGGAAAGAGGAAAGTTGTTCTAGCAAAACTTTGGTTTGGGCGAGCTGGTTCATCGTTGAATTTCTTTGGGCTGCACAAAGGAACACACGGACAAAGACAAGGACAAAGACGTAGTGTCTGCTATGTGTCTTTGTCCGTGTGTTCATTAGCGCTGCCCAAAGAAATTCAAAGAGGAAACGCAGGTCTCTCGCCACGCACACCGCAACTGTCGTGCTCTAAGCAGACATGTCCCAGAATGATTCCAAAGCTCCAGCGTGTGTATTAAGAAAAGGGCAGGCCACATGACATCCTCCGTTAAAGTTCTCGTCAATATGTGTACATATCAGTACGATGCATAATAAAGCCGCCGGAAGAAGTACAATAGATTAGGCATGCACAGAAAGAAGCACTAAAGGAAGAGCCACGCTTCTTTTTCTATGCGACACTTGGCTGGGCTAATCATGCGCGCAACGACTGGTCCGGATTGTATCTCAGAAAGATCGAAGGAAAAAAGAGACACATACCCTTTGTCCGGCTACACCTGGGTTGGTGGAGCATAGCTAGAGCGGTTATACTGAGTGCAGCCCCCTGCAAATAATAGGTTATCAGAATCGTGCTTCTCCTTAAGTATCACTAAGGTGGTAATGTGGGCATGTTGGTATTCCATGTTTATGAAGGGTAAGAGCGCACTGAAGACGAACACACAATGAAGGCACACACACGCACACACATAGCGCTACTTTCAACAGTTTATTTTTGTGATCTCGACACTACTTATAGGGCAAAGCATGAGCACATCTGCTGCGCAGAAGTAACAGCAACATTACTAAGCATCATGAGGGACACCAAGGAAATCAAATTCTTTTTTGTCAGCGCGATAGAAGGCATACTAACACACATGTCTTCCAACTTTTCAATCTCTGCTGCTTCGATTATCTCGCGTGTAAGCTGATTTCTATTTCTTGACAGAACTCTGCACGCGTCGAACAAAGGCAGACAACCGCAATTCTTACAATGTATTCCTAAGAACCCATCTGCCACGTTTCTAACATTGTAATGGTGCCGAAGTTTGCATTGGGGCCGAAGTTTGCAGTCGAAACTAAACAGTCACGCCATGAATCGTTGTCCTTGGTTAGACAGATCTCAAAGGATGTGCCAGAAGAGGAAGCAGCCCGCATCGTCTCAGCAGGTGTTGAGGTCGTCTCTCGATGTAAGATGCCGGTTTCAAAACCTTCTATCAAGCATGTTGGCTCCTATTTGGTCGATAATTCGTTGTGTATTTTGCCAGCGGACCGGTCGTTGCTTGAATGATCGGCTGCGTGAACACCATTACAATGTTAGAAAAGTAGCAGGTGGGTTCTTAGGAATACATTGTAAGAAGTGCGGTTGTCTGCCTTTGTTCGACGCGTGCAAAGTTCTGTCAAGAAATAGAAATCAGCTTACACGCGAGATAATCGAAGCAGCAGAGATTGAAAAGATGGATGACGTGTGTAAGTGTGCGTTCTATCGCGCTGACAAAAAAAAAGAATTTGATTTCCCTGGTGTCCGTCATGATGCTTAGTAATGTTGCTGTTTCTTCTGCGCAGCACTTGTTCTCATGGTTTGCCCTATAAGTAGTGTCGGGATCACAAAAATAAACTGTTGAAAGTAGCGCTAGGTGTGTGCGTGTGTGTGCCTTCATTGTGTGTTCGTCTTCAGTGTGCTCTTACCCTTCATAAACATCCTTAAGCATACTGATGTGTGCGGCATACCATACCTGCTGGCACGTTGCTCATAGACGATGAAATCCAGAGGGCAGCCAAAAAGAGAACGATTGTGAGTCCTTTACTTCTGTCTCCCGGGTTGTGCGTGGAGTGTCTTCATTTCAGTAATGCTACTAACTCACTCAAGCCATTACCACCTTCGTGCAGCATATATAACAATACAAGTGCAACTCCTCCGCCTTTCTCCTTTGCTGAAACCCGAATGCGCTTTCTTTGTGTTGTTCAGGTGATATTCAAGGTGAATCAAGCATTGTACAAAAAAGAATTCACAATATATTGCTCTCATACCATCAAAGCAGAAGGAGTCAATGATAGAGTGATGGTCATCCATACACATATGTTGATTATCTTTAAGAATATTGATGCAGGGATTGTCTAGCTGTTAGATGATCGACGGTATTCAAAGCGTTTCTCCTTGCTTTCACATGTGGTTAGTACAAATTTACAGCAGCAGATGGGCGGGCTCTGCACTGACACCCTCTCTTGATGCACGCACAATCATGTTTCTTCAGTGAATATGTGAGTTGATGATTCCACGATCTCCTTGCTGGACAGTAGATCCTAAAAGGACAGTGCCGTTAGGTTACGCTATAGCAATGGTTACTGCCACATTGCACACAGCTGCTGATAACATGCAATGTGAGATACAAATTAACCCCTCCCTCCACACACACACACACAAAGGGGGGGGGGCACTTGAGCAATACATAAGCGCTCCTAAATTGTAGTATCCTGTGCAATACGTTCATCGGAAAACTAAAATTTTGAATTGAGGAATCACGTTAATCCCACATGTAATTTACTTCTGTTTAGCACAAGAGTCAGCGAACAATAATTTAAGAGGAGATGCGATTCGAAAAACGTGTTCATTTCAAAAATTACATGTTTTCGTTTTTATTTGCTTTGACAAGTTTAGTTTCTCTACTTTCACGACAAAAAAACTGAAGATTGTAAATAAACTCCAAGTAGGTAAGAATTGCTTTTAAAGAGCACAAGGTGGCTACTAAAAATCTAAGAAGTCTTGATCGTCTAGAGTTCCCTGGAATTTGTCACCTGGCTGCTTTGCCATTGCATTTCGCATGATGGGTTTACTAAAGCCACATGCTCAAAATAACCATGATTGCCAAGCCCTCATGATGGAATAAATCATCTTAAATGACAAATCTTTTCCGCATAGATGAGCTTTCACGTATACCTTTAAAATGCGTTTTTCTCAAGACACAATTCTGGGCAGCTTTATGAGTTTTTACATCTTGTTTTTGGTACTTCTGTTAGCCAGATCTAGATGAAATGTCCTCAACATGTGCAGAGTGCACGTATCTACTTTAAAACTTGAGATATCCTAACATAATTATTACAAACTTAAAATAAGCAATTATTATGGTCTGAGCGTTCCAAGGCTTCTCACATTACAATTTTTTTTGGTCCATTAAAATGTCTTATACGCGCTTTCTTGATAGTTATTTGCATTCTGCATACAATGTGGAGAAAAATGAGCCAATAATAGCTCAGAACGATAAACATTTACTGGCAAAAGAAGAGTCTACAAAAAGAACTATTTTTTACACATTGTCGTTGCACAAAACGAAAACTGTACAACTAACTATAAAACTAATTACATATTTGAAATAAGCATAAAATGCTATAAATACAGCAAAAATTTCAGTGCCGTAGCCCATAGATTAACGCAACTTTTTTTTCCGAATCGCATCTCCCCTTAAGAGAGAGTTTCGCAGCAGAAACACGACACCAGGTGATTAGAACCAGAAATGTTACAATCAACATTTTTTACAATAACATCTAGGGTTTTACGTCCTAAAACCACGATATGATTATCAGAGACGCCTTAGTGGAGGGCTTCAGAAATTTCGACCATCTGGTGTTCTTTAACGTGCACTGACATCGCAGAGTACAGGGGCCCTTACCGTTTCGCCTCCATTGACATGTGACTGCCACGGCCGGTATCGAAAACGCGACCTTCTGGACAGCAGCCGAGCACCATAACCACTGCTCCACTACGGTGGACCAACATTTTGAAGTGACCATACTTAGCATTTCACGTGGAGCTTGTTTATGTTCGTACCCACTTCTTCTCCTCAAGGGGTATATTCCACTTGGCAGATCATATTCTCGGCTGCACCGAACAAAGTCATATCGGCGTCTGGGAGTTTCTGCCTGATAGGAGATCCTCATAACATGCCTTGGGCGGGATGTATGTTGTAGAGTTTCAACGTAAAACACTGAATATGGCAAAAAAAATATTTGTGCTGTCTACGTACCTTCAAAAAGTCCGGCTTCAACAGTTACATCACATGTATACCGATTCAGCTTTTCTAACCACAATCACACGTTGCTTACACCCTAGAACAGAACAAGAACCACAAAAAAGTTATCTTATTGCAAGAAAATAACAGATTCACAACGCCAAAGAATTATAGAATAACGAAAGACATACCAACCACACCGTATGGGCGGGATGATACATGGTGAAGGTAGAAAGCCCGAGGCACTGAGCCGACCAAACAAACATTTCAGACCGCGTGCGCGCGCGCGCACGCACACACACACACACACACACACACACACACACACACACACACACACACACACACACACACACACACACACACACACACACACACACACACACACACACACACACACACACACACACACACACACACACACACACACACACACACACACACACACACACACACACACACACACACAAATGCGCGTTCACAAACACGCAAACACTCATTCACTCCCACACACACGAAGACCAAAACGCGCGCGCCAACATACACACACACGCACGCGCAAACACTCGCTCAATCATTTCTTTTTTGCATTACCAAAATGAACGTCAGTGATCGCAACCAACTAGCCCGCATTACCGCCTTAAACCCTCACCCGTACACTTTAAACTACCGCACTTCGGATAGAAGCATGGCGATAAGTTCAATTAGCCGACACTCCGCGCACAGAAGCCACGAGATGTACTCTACCGGCGTCCAAGACGTGAGAAACAGCCCAGACTGCCAAGGAGAGAGCGAGTTACTGCACACTCATACTCGTCTGGGCAACGCTCTTATGGGGCACATTGTTGACGCCGGCAACAATATTTCACACCGTGATTGCAGCCTTCATCAAGCAATTTGAAGGTACCATTGCGCTGACAGCCAGAAAGGCTAAAAATAGCAATGCATTGCATAAAACATGACGAGTTATTTTTCTGACACGATCTATCTTACAATAGCGTAAGCATGCGCATATATTCATGTAAACATGTGAAAAACTCATATACACAAGCAAATAACGTAGTAAAGAGAGAATATTGCTTACCTGTAGATCACATTAACTACTGTCTTTGGCCAGCGTACCAACCGATGCAAAACGCTCAATAATTGAAGTCTCAGACAGGCGAAGAATCTGCAATGCAGCTCGCGGTAACAGCCGCGTGCGCACTGAACATGTCCCGTTGCATTCCTTTTAGGTTGATTCGCGGCGGGTGGCACACGTTCACGAGTGTCTTTCGTTACTGTATCACCAGTTACACGCCACTCACGTACAAAACACGATTAGAACGACGCACGTCATAAAAGCGCGGAGCGTAGCTCCTGGTTAAATCGATGAAACAAACAGCAGCACAAGCGCGGCTTCAACGACCGTACCAACCACCTCGCATTCGAATGCGCTTCCCGGCATACACCTCGAGCTGTACAAAGTCTCGGAGAGATGACACCGTCCCTCCTTCGATGAAGTGGAAGCGGCGCCAGAAGGACGCCACGTATGTGACTCACCGCAAGTTCACACATCTCTCTAAGCGCCTCCCCCCCCACCCCCCCGCCCCCCCTGGAGCGGCCGTCGCACGCTGTTTTGTGAACTTAGCGGCATCTTTTTCTCCTGTGTTGACGAATCGATAACGTTTAAGCCTGCATGGTGCAATGCTGTGACCTGGCGTTTGCTGTACTTTACGGCCAGATAATTTTCGCGCGAAAAAGAAAAAGTAGACAAGACGACGAAAAAATTCGGATAAATTTATTGAGAGTCTTGTAACATATTTTTCTCGCGTCACGGAATGGTTCTTACATCATCTTCTTATCCGCTATTAGCTAAGCTTCCCGGGGACAAATCAATTAGTCCTGCGGCTTAAAAGCAAAATAGATATGGGAGCAACATAAGAAGTTGTTTAGCACAAACATTTAACCAACATAATAGGTATTTCGTTCTTGTGCTTCTGCCCACGTCCGTTCGCATTTTATGCCACTTATTCAATTACGTGTTTGGAAGCAGGCTCACTTCACTGAACTGCAGTTTCAATTCATACCCCCACCATTGCTTGCCACAGTATCCCGCAATGTAAAAGCGCTGCTACCGCGATTTGCTTGACTGATGTAAAGCCCGTTATGTTTATACATTATCTGCTTCTCAATCGCAAGAGCCAGCTTTGAACAAGACAGATCGCGATGTGACACATTGATCAATAAACTTCCAGTCCACAGTGTAGGTCCCCTGACGGAGGAGTCACGGCGCTTTTGTAAGTTACAATCTAAAGGTTACAATGCCTATCGCGGTGCTTTAGCTATTAAAATGTCATGCTACTGTGAATGTAAATTCTATGTGAGAGGGAAATGAAGAAAACACAAAGATAAAATGGTTGTCACAACCATGTAACCTGTAATTTATAAGTTACTTGCCTTTTTATGCTGTCCTAAACGTTACCGTGATAAGAGTGTAGGAAAGCCCAGCTTTCAAGCTGCCCTGCAACTTGATATACTGGATTAGGCACATGTTCAAGGTCCGAGGTTTTCTGTTCTAAGGAAACTGAATTGACAGCCGCCCTAGGTAGTCTTCACTGATTTTGAATAGACTTTTACGGCGCAAAATACAATCCGCTGCTTATTTCTCTCTATCTCCCCTTTCTCAACGAGGGGATGTGTTCACAGAGTTGTCTACGCACACAAACAGCTCAACATCGTCGCACTACACTATTGAAAATATTTTTATGCTGATATGAATCCGTCTCGCCAGCTGCTATAAGCAGCCGCTGCCAATGTGATCAGCGGGCAGTCTCTTTGAATGGCGTCTTGACGGAGACACCGTCCGACTATTCCACGAAAGTTTAAGTATTGTTGAGCACAGTAATGGGCTGTTTAGCGCGCAGGCGTCATTTTAAGGCCGTGAGAGTTTACAGTAAACTGGCTTGTAGCATAGCGCAGAAACACGCAAGGACAAAGAATAAGACTGGACGAACGCAAGCGCTTGTGTTCGTCCAGTCATATTCTTTGTCCCGGTGTGTTTCTGCGCAATGCTACAAGCCAGTTTACGATGAACCAACAAGCCCATATTGGTACCCTTGTAGAGTTTACAGATTTGTGATGCCGCGCGATCGCGTAGCAAACAGGCGATTTTATGTGAGGCCGAAAAATTTTGACGAATGGCGAGTAACCAATGGCCAACAATATGCCGTAATGGAAGTAGTTTATTCTCTTTATTTTGTACGCAATCGTGTCGTGCATAAGTGGCGATTACGCGATGAATTATTTTCGTGTCATTTATTCAATCTCGTGCGCTGTGCGCACGATCCAGAAAACATCTAACGACCCATGCGGAAGGACACAGTGTGGGGTAGCTTGACGTTATAGACCCTTTTGATAATATTTAAGCTAGCTTCCCTGCAATGCAGTTTGCCCTACTAATGGCGGCTGGTCACTTATGCAAACAGCGTGTTCAAGCGAAGTTTGCTTGCCCTATGGGGAGAAAAACGTTCACTTGGCTCTGATAGAAAACCCATGGCATGATAGAAAACCCATGGCATGTTCCACAAGGACCTCCTCTCCACTTGAAGGACGACAGGTGCCGCCATTAGTAGGGCGAATATGCAGCACAGTGAAGCGCACTTGCGGATTATGAAAAGGGTCTACAATCGCCCAGGTTTATTCAAGGAAAATTTGCGCTTACACCGTTTGGATAGGTGTCTTTACTTGTAGGGGCCGGAAGACTCTGCAAGCAATGATGGGAATATACATTGAGTATAAAGCATGTACTACGTCTCCAATACCACAAACTCTTATGTAAAACAAAAAACGAAAAAACTTGTTATCGGAAAGTTAAAAAAATAGTAATTCAATTCGCCTCGTGTGCCACCGATGGCAGCGCTGCGAACGGCGCTCCCGTGACGCAAGGGCGGGGATTAGCTTTTTGTCGTCTGCTACTCTCTAGCTAAAACAGCAGCATTTTCGTTATAGTTCGCTAGCGTCGCACTGCGTTCCTCGACTACCAGCTGCATTTTCTTCTGACATTTATTGAGATGACTTCTAGCATTACAGGAGGTTAGGAAACCTTACCAATTAACATATCATCGGTATACCCAGAGCCATCACGATCAGGTTCATGCCCCCGAGTTCGTAGCGTCACTCACTGGGCTGGATGGCGTTGAAAATGCTTACGTGAAAGCGCGAACGCCCCCGCCAAGTGATTTATAGAGAGCCTACGCTGCTTTCAAATCGAAGCGCGATCAATTTTGCGGCTTATTCGCAAAAATCAGCGTTGTGTAAACAGACGAGTTGAACGAAAATTCACGCTCCACTCTCAATTGTAGTCATGCGCACTTGTGCAGACACGACAGCCAACAAAATGAAATCGACAACTTCATCGACCAGCGGGTTACTGCGGACCACTAGCATAGATTGGGCGAGCTGGATGCAAATAAGATAGCACGGAATGAAACGCCAGCAGTGGTCAGAGATAAATACGCTCATGAAACCTTTATGATCAGAGATAAATACGCTCATGAGCCACATTCATGTTTTCGATCGCGCAGTGCTGCCTAATCGACTACGCGAGTCTGTCAATGGTGATGACAGGATAGCGCGCACTGTATTTCTAAGGCTTGGGCAACGCGATCCGCTGCAGAGTTCGCGTTTCATTTGACACCGATAGAGTACAGCTTGGTAAACAGTTGGAAAAGTCGGCAAATGTGCCCAGGAAGGGGAGAAAGAGATCTCTTTCCCACCATTCTTTTGGCCCCTGTGGCTGATTATTGCTATTCGTTACCGTGCTCTAAAAGATTGAATATTTTAAGGGGCGAGCCTTAGATTCCTCATCAAATACGAAAATTGACCGTCGGCGTGCCCCGTCGCCAGCGTCAACACGAGTGATGCGAAAATTAATCACATGATGACGTCATCACATCCCAGACCGCCAAAATTTGTGACGTCATAACGTCACGTCACATGATTACGTCATCCCATGACATCGTCGCTTTGCATTGCCTCCGTGATTTCTGGGCCGATCTCGGAGGCGATACAAAACTAGGTGATGTTTAGAAAGCTTCAGTGCAAAACTACGTTACGTCCAGAAAGCATTCGGAGGGGGGGCGGCGAAGGAACAATACACTGACTCAAAAAAAAGATGGCTTTCGCCTTCGAGTCAACTTAGCCAAATGCATAAGGAATTCGAGTCTTTTTAGTACAGTGATTGCACCAAGCTTTATGAAGGGTCGACCGTTGAGACTGATTTACAGTATTTGATCGCAAATACATCTTCTTACGACTTTGTTTTCCGAGTCCCCAGGACCACAAAACCACTTTTGGTCTCGCGAAAAAAAAAAATTTCACCTTCTTTGAAAAAATTCACAAGCCTCCACTGAGCCGCCACCGCCTCTTAAGAGTTTCGCGCTACATAAACACTATTGTAGCTGTAGGTCTGAAAATTTTTCTCCGCATACTACAGATAGTCTGCGTCGACAGAAAATTATTACTTTGCAGTTTTGAAGTGGTTCTGTTAAGAAAAAAAATTCGGCACAAGCCTCAGTAATGCTGAAATTTAAGATTATTTTTTCTCCGAGCGTATAAATGCCAGACTTACTTCCCAAAGTTTTTAAAACATTGCCATATGTCTGGGGAACAAATGTGCTCAACGAAATATCTGAGAGTGGCTTCGAACGTTAACCAGAAATGTTCAGCTGAGCACATGTCTCTCAAAATGCAATATTTTGAGATCATTAAAAAAAATACCACATTTGATTTTCTTTATACTCTTCAGAATTAAACTAAAATTAATTCTAACTCAATCTAAAAGACAAGTTGCATTATTTTTGTGAGGCCGGAGCTACGAAGCCCGAAAAAGTGGCCAAATTGGCGTACACTGAGTGTGATGGAATTTACCAGGTTTTGGGCCCAGGACCGCTGGCCAAGGAATAATCGAGCAAGAGTGCACACACAGACACACACACACACACTGTGGGAATCGAGCGCGCCCTCCCCATTGGCGCCTCGTTTCCCAGCTAGCGCGAGTGCTGGCCCCGTGCTCCTCGAGCGCCGGGAACATGGCCACCATGGTTTCGCCGCCAGGCCTTTTTGTCTGGTGCAAGCCACGCGTCGGTCTTCCCTGCACGGAGACACGTTGTCCGAACATGCCCGGACATTGCCTTCCCCTCGCATCACGCTAGCGCACGTGACGGTGCTTCGCCGATCTTCATTGGCCGCCAGTGAAAGCCCCCTTTCCCCTGAGCTTGCTTACGCCCGGCGCTCGCGCGCTGCAGCAGATGCTGGCACGCCTGCAACGAAGAAGTCAAGCTCTGCGTTTGCGGGCGACTTCTCGTTCGCGCGCTTCGGTGGTTGCCCCTTTGTGTGGTAGCCGTGGAGCCGCAGGCTGGTGTACTCGATCGCTGTTGCGGAGTTACCCTAACGGCCCGCTATCCCGTGATTGTCGCACTGTGCTGTATCTTGGGTTAATAAACCCGTGTTTGTTGACGACCTGCCTCGAGTGCCATCTCTGCGCCGTGTCGGTGAGTCGACGAACCGTAGCGTATTTGTGCGCGACGGCAGTGGAGAGCGTCGCGTCCCTTCCCGGTCGCTTCGTAGGGTAAGCTTTTGTAGCAAACGTATCTCCACATAACTGGCGCCCAACTTGGTTTCGGCTTGGCTTCGGTGCAGACCCTCGAGGCGCTCGTTCCTGCTCGATCCTTTGGCGACGGACTTTGTCTCCTTCGATGCGGACGAAGCCGACAGCACGAGGTAGGCCTGCCTTAGCGGCCCTCGGTTTTCGGCTACCGGGAGAGATCCCGCCTTTGGGGCCTCCTTTGGTGATAACCGCTCGAATGTGGACTATAGTCCTAGCCTTGCCAGTTTCGGGTTTTCTCAGCTGTACGAGACACACGCGGAGCACGTGCTTTCGGGCCCCTCCGTCGCGTCGTCTCCGCTCGCTGGGCTGTCTTTGTTAGGAGCGCAGCTGAGTGACCAACCCGCCGCACCGGAGTGTCCCCACTCAGGCCACACGGTGCTGGCGTTCACGCGCTCGCTGGCCCTTGTTTGTCACGAGCGTAGAGGGTAGAGCCAGCTCGCATAGGCGACACCGTCGCCGCGTTTTCGGACGTTCGCTTGCCAGCGTGCTTGGGCGGCGCTTTCGATGGTTGTGGGCCACGGAGCTCCGCCGTCGATACGTTTGCTCGTCGCGTGAGGCGTCGTTCATCCGTCGGTGCGGAAACCCTACTCTCCTCTATGCCGTTTATTGGCACCTTTTGGGTCTGGCGTGCATAGCGGAGAACAGGCGCGCGACCCTCCAACGGTGGCGCCTACCTCGTAGCATTTACCGCTGCACACAACTGCGGCTCAGCTCCAGGTTAAACAATGCCATCCATCTCGCGGGCAGCACCGCTGTTTCGTGCAGCGCTGCGCGGTTGGTTGTGCGTTGGGAGTACCGCGCGCTTCATCAGCGCTTGGTGCATCTTCCTGGTCTTTCCGTGCCTGTGATTCTCGGTTGCGACTTCCTCGCGCGCACGGGTATTGGGAATGACTTCCCAAGCGGTGGCTACAGGGTCGTCCCTTTCGGCGCCCTACAACCATTCGCAACTCTCGTAGGGGCTACCGCTGCCATTGGCGGAACCTGACCCCATGGCGCTCGTCTGGCTTAAGCGCTTGTGCGAGCCCAAGGCCGCCTCGCGCGCTGGGCGTTGACTTTGCAGCAGAGCAATTTTGTTGCGCGCTACCGGAAAAGGAGCTAAAACGGCGTGGCTCACGCCTATGTCGCGTGCCCCCCGTTTCGGCGGTTGGCATTTGTGTCCGCCACTCCCGAGAGCAATCGCACCAAGTAGACACCGTGGTCTCTGGCTCCAATGGGTCGAAAGGCGCGAGCCCCGACGGTGAAATGACTTTCGGGTCGATCGCCTCGGGTGAGCACGTCACTTCAGCCGGTATCGTGTTAAGCAGAGAAGAGCTATCGAAGGTGCAACAGTGCGATCCGTTTAGTGTGCTCCTATGGAGCGGGCGCGTATTGACAGTCTGGTATTGCTGTCGGCGCCGTGTGCCGTTTACGCAGGCTGGTATTGCTGCGGGCACGTTGGATTTGCATCTGTTTGTCGCCGGCGGAGTTCTCCTGCGCTACGTCCCACCTGAAAAACTCCCCACGAGTCTTCGAAGGTGGCGGTACCCCGCAGTCTCAGGAACGCCATCCCAGGCTATTTCCATGACTCGCGGTTGGCCGATTACGTGAGTGGCCGTAAGACTTCTTAGAAGTTGTGCCGCTCTGAAACCTGGCCAGGCATGAAGCATGACGCTCTTCCGCGTGTGGCAATGTGTGAAATCTCGTGCGGGCAAGCCCCCCTCGGGCTCTTGCAGCCTTCCTCAAACCCTTTTGCTGCCCTTAGCAGCGACTTGGGAGAGGGGGAGGTGGTAACAGTACCGCAGGAAAACCGTAAGGCTGGCCCAAGTCACGCCACCGGTACAACCTGCGGAAACGCACCTTCCTCCTACTACAGGTAGCTGGACATGCCACGTTGTGAAAGGAGAATAAGTGCTAAGGTGCGCAGACACGTCTGAAAGTGGTAGAAGGCCTTCTTGGTCGAAAATACCCACTGATGTGTTTGTTGTGCAAGCCTTACCCTGGCAAGCGCCCCTTTGTTGGGCAGCACCGTCAGACAGGCACCTTTTTGGCAAGCCGGCTATGCCGGGGGCATTCCCGTCCACCCCTACGTCGCCCTGTCGTCTCCCTGCGCCTGGCTCTACCGTGCCTCCAGGCAGTTCCCGACCGTGCAACCTGCTGTCCCCGGGTCATTGTTGCTGTGGCCTCGTTCCTGCCTTCTGCCCTCCTGACACCACCTTCCTGCCGAACCCACCTGGCGGCCTCGGCATCCGCTTTCGGCGGCTGGTCCGCCCACTCAAGCTTTGGCCCGAGCGTGGTCGCTCCGGCTTCCGTTCCTGGTTGCCTGCCGTCCCAGGCGGCCGTCCCTGCCTGCCCTCGTCCCAGCGACTTTCGGCGGTTGGCTGCTGCACGCAAGTTGCAGCCACGCCTCGTACGTTCCCGGCTGCCATCTTCAGACCGGTGAACTTCAAGCGAGCTGGCTACCACCCGTTGTGCTGTGCTGCCCCGTTCCTCTTGGGCTGCGGACCTCCTTCCTGGCAGTGGGCTCTCCCTGGTGTGGCGAAACTTTGGTGGAACTTTTGGTGGGACTGTTGGGCGACCAAGGCCTACAATGGACTCGCGTCAACGGGAATGACAACCTCGCCTGTCCGTGCTGTGCGGCAACGTTCTTCTGTCCTGGCCTTCGTGTAGACGACTTCCCCTTTTGGACATTGCCCCGTTGGCCAGCCCCCCTCGCAGCTGAGCTGACCTTGCCACTTGGCCTCGGACAGCCTCTTTCACAGGCTGGCCTCGGTCTTTAGGAGGAAGGAATGTGGGAAACGAGCGCGCCCTCCCCTTTGGCGCCTCGTTCCCCAGCTAGCGCGAGTGCTGGCCCCGTGCTCCTCGAGCGCCGGGAACATGGCCGCCATGGTTTCGCCGCCAGGCCTTTTTGTCTGGTGCAAGCCACGCGTCGGTCTTCCCTGCACGGAGACACGTTGTCCGAACATGCCCGGACAATGCCTTCCCCTCGCATCACGCTAGCGCACGTGACGGTGCTTCGCCGATCTTCATTGGCCGCCAGTGAAAGCCCCCTTTCCCCTGAGCTTGCTTACGCCCGGCGCTCGCGCGCTGCAGCAGATGCTGGCACGCCTGCAACGAAGAAGTCAAGCTCTGCGTTTGCGGGCGACTTCTCGTTCGCGCGCTTCGGTGATTGCCCCTTTGTGTGGTAGCCGTGGCGCCGCAGGCTGGTGTACTCGATCGGTGTTGCGGAGTTACCCTAACGGCCCGCTATCCCCTGATTGTCGCACTGTGCTGTATCTTGGGTTAATAAACCCGTGTTTGTTGACGACCTGCCTCGAGTGCCATCTCTGCGCCGTGTCGGTGAGTCGACGAACCCGGCCGTAGCGTCTTTGTGCGCGACGGCAGTGGAGAGCGTCGCGTCCCTTCCCGGTCGCTTCGTAGGGTAAGCTTTTGTAGCAAACGTATCTCCACAACACACACACACACAAACACACACACACACACACGCACGCACGCACACACAAATACATTTACAGACAAAGGGCAAATTTATGCAAGCCGTCTTAGGTGATCTCGAAAATGTGTATCACTACTTTGATGACGTTGTCATAGCTACAACGACGTGGAATGACCACTTAACTCTACGACGTGTGTTTGAGAGAATCCAACAGGCACGTTTAACGATCAAACCCAGCAAATGTGAGATAGGGGAACGAAGTATCTGTTTCCTGGGTGAATTGGAGACGGCAAGGATGAACCAATCCTCAAGACTCTAGATAAAATAATAGCACCCAAGAGACCAGAGACGAAGAAGGCACTTCAATCATTTTTGGGACTATCTGGATATTATAGACAGTTCATCCCCAACTACGCCGAGATCACGAAGCCTTTGACAGCTCTCACACGAAAAGGGCAAAACAACAAAGTCGTATGGGGACCGGATCAGGAACAAGCCTTCAACATCTTGAAGAGAAAACTTGGCGAAGCCCCCATTTTGCAATCCCCCCAACTTGACAAAAGAATTTGTCGTACGCACTGATGCCTCCAACACAAGTCTTGGCGCCGTGCTGCTGCAGCAGGGCACCGATCAGGTTTTACATTCCGTTGCGTATGCTAGACGCAACCTCTTGCCCAGAGAGACGAATTTGTTATACAACCGGACCATCAGCCCTGCAGTACCTACACTGAGTAGGAATCAACTTTATTTGCAGAGAAGGCGCGGGCCTTAGGGTGGCTCCACGTGGGCAGCGACCCTTTCGGCCCAGGCAGCAATCGCTAGCTGCTTTTCCTTGACGGGTGTCATAAGAAGCGCTTCCCACGCTGACCGTGAGCGAGTTGGCAGGAGCGTTTTGGGGGGAGGAAATCCTTCACATCCCCACAAGATGTGATTTTGTGTGGCCAATTCTTGTGCGTTACAATTTTGGCAGATTGGGTTAACTGATCCGTGTGTAATAAATGCCAGCCGGTGAGGACTAGGAAACGAGTAAGTTTGAATGCGGCGGAGGATCGTGGCCTGCGCTCTCGTGAGGTTTTCATCGGGAGAAGGGTAGACACGCCGTTCATTTTTGTAGAGATTTATTATGTCATTAAATGAAGTCGGTGCCTCACGGGGGAAAACTGGGTCCGAGAGACGCGCCTCCCGGTTTGTTAGACCTCGGGCTACGCGGTGCGCCTCCTCGTTCCCAGGGTTCCCCGAGTGGGCAGGGACCCATACTAGTTCAATAATTTTGTCACGCTGACAGTTTCTCAGAATCCTCGCCGCGCGGATGTTGATGGTACCTTTCGAAAGGTTAATGATGGCTCTCTTCGAGTCACTTAAAATCGTTCGAGTGGAGGCGTTCGTGATGGCCAAAGCAATAGCGGCCTCTTCAGCTTCTACGGCGGAGGGCACCTGTACCGAGGCGGTATGGGTAATCTGTCCGCCTCCGGTCACCACACTCACGGTATACCATTGGTCATTTTGTTTGGCCGCGTCTACGTACGTGACGAATTGGTTGGTTTTGTACTTTTCATGAAGGTCTTTTGCTCTGGCAGACCGCCTTCCGTCATGTCTGCCCGGTAGCATGTTCTTGGGAAGAGGCTTCACCACGAGCTGGCGTCTGATCGCCTGTGGCAGCGAGGTCCGCCCAGCCGAGTCCATCACGGGGTTCATGCCCAGTCTGTTTAGAACACTTCTGCCCGCATCGGTACTTGACAGACGGGCTAGTTGCGCAGTTTTGTGCGCCTCAATTAGTTCATCGAGGGTGTTATATATGCCTAATTGTAGTAATCGCTCGGAGCTTGCATATCGAGGGAGCCCTAGGGCCGATTTGTATGCCATGCGAATTATACTATTGATTTTTTCTTTATCAGAGAGGCGGAGGTGGTAGTATGGGAAGGAGTACACAATGCGGCTGATCAGGAAGGCTTCGATCAGCCGGCATAGATCTGGCTCCTTCATTCCACGATGTCGCGTGGCTACGCGCCTGAGCAGGCCACATATTTGGCGGGCCGTGGCTTGCAGCCGCGCTATTGCCTCTGAATTGTGCGTGTCGTGTTGTATTAACATTCCCAGCACTCGGATCGTTAGCACAGGACGGACCGGTCCGTCTTCCATATTCACGCAAATAGGAGTAGCCGAGTCCCCTGCAGCCCTGGATTTGTGAGATTTATTCCTAATGATTAGAAGTTCAGATTTTTTGGGAGAGCAGACAAGACCGTTTTGCTTAACAAAATTTTGTACTGCGTCTGCTGCCTCCTGTAGCGCGTCTGTGATCTCACCATTCGAACCACTGTTGGTCCAGATGGTGATGTCATCCGCGTAAATGGAATGCTTTATGTGAGGAATCCTCTCCAGTAACGGAGGGAGAGCTCGCATGGTAACGTTAAATAGGAAGGGGGAAAGCACTACGCCCTGAGGCGTGCCCCGGGTTCCTAATTGAAAAGATCCGCTTCTGATATCTCCCAAATGGATCTCCGCAGTTCTATCCCTAAGAAAACTAGCAATGTAAGTATAGACGTGCTTGCGTACATTCATTTGGGCCAGATTGGTAAGGATCGCCGCGTGGGACACATTCTCGAAAGCCTTGCTCACGTCCAGCCCAAGAATGGTGCGCGTGGCTCTAATGGGACCTGGATCGAGAATGTCACGTTGTATCTGCCACATGATATCTTGCGTAGACAGATTTGGCCTAAAACCGATCATCGTTTGGGGGGAAAAGCCCCTCCATTTCTGCGTACTCATTTAGTCTGTTTAAAATGACATGCTCCAAAACCTTGCCCAGGCATGGGCGGAGATTTTCCAATCATACCAACCAGCTGGAAGCATGCCAAAGTAATTTTTGTACCTACACTGAGCAAAACATGTTAGTAATCGTGTACTGCCATGGAGTTTACTCTTGCAGGAGTACTCTTTCAAGGTGGATTTTATCAAAGGGTGTGATAACGTCGGAGCCGATTATTTGAGCCGTGTATAACTGTCATGCCCTACACAGTGTTGTGAAAATAGGTGTGCCTTTTACGTGGACATCTATTCCCGCTTCGTGTCGTGCGGTGGTTGTGTCGACGGACAAATGGACCCGTACTGACTTCCGCATAACTGAGTGACAATGTGTTTCGTTCTTCTACCAAGCAGAAAAGTTGTCAACAACTTTCTTAAAAGCGAGGGTATTGTGATAAAGGGTAAAACGAAACCGAAACTGCGCGATCACCGTAGAAGACGACAAGGAAGAGTGCACGGGATCGGAAAAGCGCGTGCCAGCGTTCGAGGCAGAGCAGCGGCAAGATTCAGAAAGTATACTTTGTGGGTCCTTACTCCAAGTCTTTCGGCGGATTTTCAGCACCTCCGGTTCCCCTGGAGCAGGAAATGATGTGAAACAAGGCGGACAGAAGTAATAGTAACCAGTTTACGGAACACTACAGCGCAAAAAATACACGACGGACGAAAGGAACACAAACGACGACGACACGCGCTCCTTTCGTTCCTTTCGTCCGTCGTGTATTTTTTGCGCTGTAGTGTTCCGTAAATATGTACCAACAAGCCCAACTCGCCACTTTAATAGTAACCAGACTGCGATGCAGAATACCAAATCTTAATTTAGACATGCACAGAGCGGGCCTGGTGATCTCTCCTTTTTGCCCCTTTTGCAACGAGACAAACTATAGAACACTTCTTGCTGAGCTGCCCACGTTTTTCCACACACAGAAAAAGAACTATTGAAGTTACATTGCGAATTCTTGGTCTCCCAGTTATGTCGACCGTTCTATTATCATTTGGGGCCTCTGCGCTGGGACACTCGGACATCAATATATCCAATGCTGTCGAATATTTATATGCGCCTCAAATAGATTTAACAGTTAAATCAACCGCTAATAATTCCACATTGTCATCCTAGTAAAAAAAACATTTGGTCATTGGGAGGTTACGCAAAATAGCGAAATGTAAATTTGGATTTATTATAATTAACGCTTCATTATAATTGCAGCTGTAACCGATCTTACCACTTTAAAAATTTAATAATAAATCCAGACTGTATGATCCGCCCGACTCTTGGCCGATCCCCCCTGAGTGGGTAGGTGCCAATCATACAAGGAGCATCATCATCATCATGAGAGCAGCGATCGAGGCGGAGCAGCGTTCGAGACGGTCCTCAGCTGGAGGTCCTGTCCGGGGAATTGGGTGACGTAATCGACGAGCGGGCTGTTCCTGGACTCCGGCTGGGTGACTGACCAAGGGACCAGGTGATGCGCTATGGTTCCGGCTACCATTCGTGACAGCTGGGCAACCGAAGAACGAGTCCTGCTCTCCTGCTGGGCGACTGGCCCAGGGACAAGGCAAGGCGCGGTTGTTCCCGCTGACGTCCAGAACGGCTGCGAGTTCCGGGTTGCTGTGGGCCGCTGTTCCCGCTACTGTTCCAGGTGGCTGTCACGACCCCGGTGGGCTGCCGGGTCGAACATGGTGGTTGCTGAGCTGCCAAGCTACCACTACCGTACCGTTGCGGCTGCGCAAGACTGCCGTACCCTGCAGTGAGCTGACTCACGCTGAGGAGCCAGAGGCGCGCCGTCCCGAGCGATCAGCGTCGAACAAGCCCCCAAATGAACACGGCGAGGGACTTTTAATTCAGACGCGCATCTAGCACAGGACTGCACGTGAAAACAGTTTTGTCGCACTTTCTTAACATTTGCCCTTTGTCTCTGAATATATTTGTGTGTGTGCATTCGTCGCTCGATTATTCCTTGGCCAGCGGTGCTGGGCCCGAAACCTGGTAAATTCCATCACACTCAGTATACGCCAATTTGGCCACATTTCGTGCTTCGTAGCTCCGACCTCACAAAAATAATGCCACATGACTTTTAGATTAAGTTGGAACACGTGCTAGGCTTTAATTCTGAGGAGTATAAAGAAAATCAAATACGGTGTTTTTTTATTGATGTTCAAAATATTGCATTTTGAGAGACGTGCTCAGCTGAACATTTCTCGTTAACGTTCGAAGCCACTCAGATATTTCGTTGAGCATATTTGTTCCCCAGACATATTGCAATGTTTTAAAAACATTGGGAAGTCCGGGGAGAAAAAAAATCTTAAGTTTGGGCATCACTGAGACTTGTGCCGATATCGCGATTTTTTTCCTAACAGAACCACATCAAAACTTCAAAGTAATAATTTTCTGTCGACACAAACGATCTGTAGTGTGCGGAAAAAAATTTTCAGACCTACAGCTACAATAGTGTTCATTTAACGTTTCATGGAAATCCCATTTTCGCGAAACTCTAAGAGGCTGTGGCGGCTCAGTGGAGGCTTGTGAATTTTTTTCAAAGAAGGTGAAATTTTTTTTTCGCGAGACCAAAAGTGATTTTGTGGACCTAGGGACTCGGAAAACAAATTAAATTTTTTTTCCGGCGAAATTAAAGGGGGTCGGTGGACATGCACCGACGTTCTTACTTGAACACACAATATAAAATTACTATTTTTTTTAACTTTCCGATCACGTTTTTTCGGAAATGGCTGAATACAGCGTTTTGCATAACTAGCAGTGCGAGAATGCAATACCATACAAACGTCGTGAAACACCACAAAACGACGTGAAATCGCAGAATACAGCGTTTATCACCGATAGAGTGCGTAAATGCAAGAATGCAAACGTCATGAAACACCGCCAAAGGACCTGAAATCGCAAAATACAGCGTTTTGAATAGCTAGAACCGCGAAACTGGAAGATAACGCAAACGTCATGAAACATCACCAAACGACGTGGAATCGCAGAATACAGCTTTTTGTACAGATCGAAGTAAGAAACTTAGATCGTGCAAACGTCATGAAACACAACCAAACGACGTGAATCGCAAAATACAGCGTTTTGCACAGCTAGAAAAGCGAAACAGCAGGATCATGCAAACGTCATGAAACATCACAAAACGACGGGGAATCACAGAATACGTTTTGTACAGATAGAAAGGAGAAACTGCGAGATCGTTGAATCACCACCAAACGGCGCGAAATGGCTGAATACAGCGTTTCCCACATCTAGAAGTGTCAAACTGCAAGATCATGGAAACGTCTTGAAACACCACGATTCGACCTGCAATCGCAAAATACAGCGTTTTACAAAACAAAAGTGCGAAACTGCAAGATTATGCAAACATCACGAAACCACCAAATGACGTTTAATCGGAGAATACAGCTTTTTGTACAGAGAGAAGTGCGAAACTGCGAGATCAATAAACATCTTGAATCCCCACCGAACGTCGCGAGATGGCTGAATACAGCGTTTTGCACAGCAAGAAGTGCGAAATCGCATGTTCATGCGAACGATATGAAACACCAACACACGACGCGAAATCGTAAAATACAGTGTTTTTAAGCTAGAAGGGCGAAACTGCGAGATCATGCAAACATCATGAAACATCAAGCGGTTGGGAATCGCAGAATACAGCGTTTTGTAAAATTGAAGTGCGAAACTCCAAGATCACGCAAACGTCATGAAACATCTCCAAACGACGTGGAATCGCAGAATACAGCGTTCTGCACAGATCGAAGTGTGAAACTGCAAGATCATGTCAACAGCATGAAATACCACCAAAACCATGGAACCGCAGAATACAACGTTTTGCACAGATCGAAGTGTGAAACTGCGAGATCATACAAACATCATGAAACACCACCAAACGACGCGAAGTGCCTGAATACAGCGTTTTCAAGCTAGGAATGCGAAACCTAAAGGTCATACAAACATCATGAAACACCACCAAACGACGCGTAATGGCTGAATACAGCGTTTTCCGTAGCTGGAAATGCGAAATCGCAAGGTCATGCAAACGTCATGAAACACGAACACACGAGGCGATGACGCAAAATACAGCGTTTTGCATAGCTAGAAGTGCGAAACGGCAAGATCATGCGAACGTCATGAAACATCGCAATACGACGTGGAATCGAAAAATACAGCGCTTTGTTGAGATCTAAGTGCGAAACTCCAAGATAATGTAAACATCATGAAACACCACCATCATGAAACGCCCGAAATGGTTGAATGCAGCCTTCTGCCATCTATAAGTGCGAAATCGCAAGGTGTTGCATACCTCAAGAAACACCACAAAACGACGTGAAATCGAAGAATACAGCTTTTGGCACCGTTAAAAGTGCGTAAATGCAAGATAATGCAAACATCATGAAACCCCACCAAAAAACCTGAAATCTCCAAATACAGTGTTTTGCATAGCTTGAAGCGCGAAACTGCCAGATCATGCAAACGTCACAAAACAACCAAACGACGTGAAATCGCAAAATACAGCCTTTTCTAAAGCTAGAAGTGCGAAACTGCGATATCATGCAAACGTCATGAAACATCACCAAACAACTAGAATCGCAGAATACATTGTTTTGTTCAGATCGAAATGCGAAACCGCAATATCATAGGTCATGCAAACGTCAAGAAACATCACCAAAGGACGCGAAATGGCAGAATGCATCGTTTTGCACAGCTAGCAGTGTGAGGATGCAAGTTCATGTAAACGTCATGAAACACCACCAAACTTCATGAATCGCAGAATACAGCGTTTTGTATGGATCGAAGTGCGAAAGCGCAAAATCATGCAAACGTCATAAAACGCCTCCAAACGACTTGAAATCGCAAAATACAGCGTTTTGCACACCTAGAAGAGCGAACTTAGCCAGTCATACCTCAGTGCGTCTCTGAATAGGCTGAGATGAATGGCTTGAAGTTACGCAAAAAACCAAAAACTGGGGTGCTGCAAGGTAGTAGTATGAGGGCTATTTTATTTTTATACCATGTAAATGACATCAACATGGGTGAGAATTGTAACTTCAAAATATATGCTGGTCTATGGTGGGAATCGTTGCGCATTCAGTCGGACGAACACAGTAAGGAAAAGACAGCGTAAACGAAAAATTTGCGCTCTTTTCGTTTACGCTCTTTTCCTTCCTGTGTTCGTCCGATTGAATGCGCAACGATTCCAGCCATAGACATGCACCAACTCGCCCTGCAGGAAGTTCTTAAATATGCTGGTGACCGCACACTATTCTTACTATGTATATATATATATATATATATATATATATATATATATATATATTGATATATAAGCACGAATTAGAGGTTAAGAAGGTCTTTTATAGTGTTTTCAGAGTGCCTGTAAATGCCTATTTTTGGCGATCGTGCCTAAACGTCTATAAGCGCCTAAAAATGCTTATTTTCCAAATGGGTGCCTATATGAACGCTATTTAAGCCCATATTTCACTTTCGCGTGCAGTTTGGGACAGTTATTCATGTTACCAGGCAACATTGACCTTTTAGAAATACTAGGGGGTTCAAACTAGCCTTCTAGTTCAAACAATTTCCGGAAAACAACAGCTAGCAGCCGAAAAATGGGACACGCCGGCCATCCTACGCCAACGCGCTGAGCTGTCGCGAGCGGCTAAACGAGGAGAGGTTCAGGAGAGGAAAAGACGCTGTTTCTGCAACCCTAAATGGGAGCAAGTCAACGTGTACTATGGCATGGGGAGAGGGAAAAAGACATGCAAGTGAGCCACCATGAAGACATGGCTGTGGCAGTGGACAAGAACTAGGAGCTCCCTCTGTGCTGCCGCGGGAAGGTGATGGACCAATGCGAAACCATGGAGTGCTGTCAGGGGAAAGGAGTGTAGAACAAAGTACTAAAAATGTGATGTGCATGCGGGTTTGGTTTTGTTTGTTTATGCGTGCCCAATGAAGAGCGTTGGACCGCAACAATTTTCAGGTTGGTTTGTTGCGAGCCACGAAACCATTATGCGAGGAGGCGTCATGCACAAGCATGCAAGGTCACGTCCGCATGACGTGCCTGAGCCAGGTCGTGCACGCGAGCGCTGTTGTGTCGTTTCGGCGTTCTCTGTAGTGTAGTGACTATTTCTTTGGGATGGGTCTCTCAATGCGCGCACGTTTGGAGAGGATGCCACGGATCACGTATCCTTACCGCGACACCCCGCGTCGCACAGCTGGAACTGTTGATAGGGACAATGAACCAAAATCGCGGCGAAAACACGAACGCATACGAAATGAAAGCAGGTTAGTCTCACATCTCGCTGCGATTCGAAGAAAAAAATATAGAAATGGAAACACATGACACTTGTGTGTTTTATTATTTCTCAACTTTCATTCATCTATTTAAGCAACATATTAGAGAAATTACACATGTCGCCCAGAATAATTCTCGCAGTGTCACGTGCTACTGCGAGCGATGTCAGATCACCAACGTCTACGTAGAGGAGCGACGTTAGAGCTCAGATAACTACGTAGGAGCATTGCTTGTTGTACGTCAACCCCCCCATCTTGGGTCGCGCGCCTGCGAGAAGGGCAAGCGCTGTTCATTTTGAAATTTCACATTTTTCCGCGGCGCGTAAATGTGAAAGGGACAATGTTGTTAGGGACAATGCCCTAACAACATTGCGAGGATCAAGTCAACGGGAGCAAGTCAAGATCTACTATGTAATGTAGACGTTGACGATCACGCCTGCCAAGGTTTGCAACGCCTAACGTTGCAAATCTTGGCAGACGTGATCGTGAGCGCCAAGTTCATCAAAACACTTGTAAGTTCTAAATGCTGAGACCTGGTGAGAGGCCCTTTAAAGGTGTTCGTCGACAGAGTAGCAACTGACCCTATGCGATTAGAACCGGCCAATACGAGGCATCCCTCCCTTCTGGTTCTTTAGCGGTCCTAACTACCTGTTTCTGTGCATGCCGAAAATAAAGAGATGCACGACTGTGTCGATTCCACGGTGGACACTTTGCTCATCATGATAGAGAATAAAAGGATAGTGTGTTCCATGAACCGTGCGGCAAAAAGGACAATTGCGTGGCTATTTTCAACTGTTGGCGCCTTTGCGTCATCGTGAACAATCACATTTCTTGCTTTTCTGTCATAAATGCAGGTCGCGTACGTCTGTTTCAAATATTTTGCATTTGTGTAAAACTTTATTGTGCCTATATTTACGATTTTGGAAGCTAAAAGTTGGTTTTGCCTGCCTATTTTTGGCGCCTAAAACGCACTTTTTAGGTGTCTAAAAATCCGGCCTCTAGTTATAGCCTTCGTGATTGGGCCACTAAGAATAATTTATTGCTAAATGAAACGAGAACAAAATGCGTTCTTTTCGGAGCTCTCGGCACATCTCTTCTTTATGTTGCCATAGGCAAAATCTAAATTGCAGTAATCCAAGCAATTAAGATGATTGCAGTAATTGTTATTGAGCATATATCATGGAATGAGCATGCAGATCACTTGACCTTAAAATTGAGACGCGTTGTGGGCGCTTTAAATCGTTGTCGACGCATTTGACCCGTTACAGTAAAGCAACCTATATATCAGGCTCTTTTCAAAGTCCAATTCAACTACTGTGCTTTGGTATGGGCAAAAACTACGCCGACAAATATAAATTAGGCCGCAATACTTCAGAAAAGACCGATTAGGGCAAGACAAGACTTACCACACCATGAACCCAAAGGAGAATTTTTCGTTTAACATAAAATTGCTATGCCAAAAGATATATGCAAATTGAGATATCTCCAATCCTACATTAGCGCAAATCGCGAGAAACTCAACGCAGTTCTGACACTGGCGACCCTTAAACACACTCAAAGGAATAATACTGGCGTAATAGTAGCGCAAAAAAAGACGAAGACAAGAAAGTGAACAAGACAAGCGCTTGCGTTGTTCACTTTCTTGTCTTCGTCTTTTTTGCGCTACCATTACGCCAGTATGAATCAGTACCAACTAGCTCGCCTTTCGATATTGCTTCAAAGCATTTACTTTCATCGATATAAACCCCCATGGGAAATATGATTATGAAGCACTGCTTACGGCACACTGTAGCCTAGCCACGCGTTACCAAATATACTCAATGCTTATTAGCATCAAGACATAAGAATCGACAAATTAAAGACAACTGATCTAATAAGATTGTTTTATAGGTGTGCAGTGTTTACATTTCGCACTTTTTGTTGCTTTGCATCAGCGTTTTTCACCAAGATTAGAACTATTTTCTACGTCCTTATGTTTTTTTTCTGCTGCTGTTAAAACGCATTGCTATGCGCTGTATGATTTATTGGGTACATGTGTGCATAGCTCGGCAAACTCACTCATGAGTGCACTCAACTCACACTCACTCACACTCATTTGAACGTGGTGAGTTGAGTATGAGTGAGTACTCATGCGTGTGAATGGACGTGAGTGTGAACGTGAGTGAGAACTCGTGAGTGTGAGTGGTCGTGAGTGTGAACGTGAGTGAGTACTTATGAGTGTGAGTGGACGTGAGTGTGAACGTGAGTGGGAAGGCTGAAAAAATTGTGGTGAGTTTGAGTGAGTACTCCCTTAAAGTGCCGACCTATGGAGCTCGGCACACTCACTCATGAGTGCACTCAACTCACACTCACTCACACTCATTTGAACGTGGTGAGTTGAGTATGAGTGAGTACTCATGCGTGTGAGTGGACGTGAGTGTGAACGTGAGTGAGAACTCATGAGTGTGAGTGGAGGTGAGTGTGAACGTGAGTACTCATATGTGCGAGTGGACGTGAGTGTGAACGTGAGTGAGTGCGAAGGCTGAAAAAATTGTGGTGAGTGAGTTTGAGTGAGTACTCCCTTAAAGTGCCGACCTATGCATGTGTGTAACAAAAATTCATTTTTGTCTTGGATATCTAGCCCTCTCATTTAATTCGCCTTTCGCTTCTATCATTACTTGCTTTTTTTAAATCTCTGTATTTCGTTTGTACCCTATCATTGCTGCCGTATGAAAGACGCTGTTTAGTCCAGCTGCATTAACTGCAGCTTTTTTGCCATCTTCCCATTGGCACCATTTTATCTGTTTTGGTGACAAAGAAAAGCACTGATTGATTGATTGATTGATTGATTGATTGATTGATTGATTGATTGATTGATTGATTGATTGACTAGTTGTCTCTGGTCGTTAGGGCTGTTCCGGAAAGCGCGGGTACTGGGAGGGGAAGACAGTGGGTATTCTTAAACGAAAAGTACGATTAATGAGGAGGAAGAAGGCTGCACGATATATTTATGAATGCCAGCGCCTCGGTGCTCCGCAAATTACCATTCAGTCTGGAACAGTATTTACAACGAGTATTTTCATACTTCAAAGTACGCACGGCATCCCTTATCGTGTGTTTAATAATCCTGAACTTCGAGGACTATCACGGTCAGTGTCGAAGAAGAGTGTCAAAAAAACAAAAAAATCTGAATACTTGAACGGAACAGAAAAGGTTCCCATGATTCACCTCTCCTACCATCGCTATTGGCACTTCGTTTTTGTTATCCTTCTATTTACACTAAGATAAATAAAGAAGCAATCAACTCATTCATAGTCTGCAATGATCGCTTTCAAGTCTCTTGCGACGTATTGCAAATGAGTTCTGCGGAAACCCGCAAGGTGGCGGAAGGGTTATGAAAGGGAAATTGACAACCACCCGTTTGTAGCACGAAGCCACAAGGAAATCCGTACGGATTTCTCAGAAAGAAAAGCCTCTTAGTTGCCGAAAAATTCGTCCTGGTCCGGGGTTCGAACCCGGGACCAACGCCTTTCGGGGCGGTCGCTCTACCAATTGAGCTAACCAGGAAGCTAGCAATTGGCAGCGCGAGGGCGAATTCATCGACAACTCGAAGCACATGGACACAAGTATTGCAAATGAGTTCTGCGGAAACCCGCAAGGTGGCGGAAGGGTTATGAAAGGGAAATTGACAACCACCCGTTTGTAGCACGAAGCCACAAGGAAATCCGTACGGATTTCTCAGAAAGAAAAGCCTCTTAGTTGCCGAAAAATTCGTCCTGGTCCGGGGTTCGAACCCGGGACCAACGCCTTTCCGGGGCGGTCGCTCTACCAATTGAGCTAACCAGGAAGCTAGCAATTGGCAGCGCGAGGGCGAATTCATCGACAACTCGAAGCACATGGACACAAGTATTGCAAATGAGTTCTGCGGAAACCCGCAAGGTGGCGGAAGGGTTATGAAAGGGAAATTGACAACCACCCGTTTGTAGCACGAAGCCACAAGGAAATCCGTACGGATTTCTCAGAAAGAAAAGCCTCTTAGTTGCCGAAAAATTCGTCCTGGTCCGGGGTTTCTCTTGCGACGTATACAACAGAATATCTGTTTGTTTCCTGAGCTCAAAATATTCGCCAACTAAACGTTGGCAAAGTCGAACACGACCTAGCGAGAAGGAAAAAATAAACCTAAAGAAAAATGCCGACGCATCGCGCGGGTGTTATCGTGTCTAGGCATCCAGCCCGGAATGCACCTATTCGGATGGCACCGCACGCGCAGAAAAATTGTTGATTCATGGTCAGGAGAAATCTTTTTCTTCCGAGATTACGTTGTCGGCCTGAGGAGTGCTGTCATGTTCTGTTAACTATAAAAAGCTTATCCGAATCCAATAGGGCCTCCGAGATTAAAAACAGTATATTTTTAAAAGCTAGTTTCGGTTCCTACCGTACCCTGACGGCACAACACGGTATGAGCTTCTCGCCTAATGCTTGCACAAGATATATTGACTTTTCCACGACGGCACCGCCCCGTGGCTCCGCTGGTGACACACAAGCGGAGATTTTGAATATTATGAAGTCACAGCGAAAGCTGGAACTGGCGCCTTTCTAGAGCCTTCTTTTAAACTCTTGGGGCAGCTACTACATGCAAACTTGCATGGTACCCGCCTTTCTTAACTTTCTGTCTTTCTTAACGCTCTCGCATTTAAATTACAAGGTCTGTCGTTGCCGTTCCTGGGTAGATACAAATTGTGAAACACCTGTGCATGAAACTCCACGAAACGACCTGAAATCGCAAAATACACCGTTTTACACAGCTAAAGCGCGAAACTCCATCATGCAAACTTTATAAAACACCACCAAACGACGTGAAATCGAAAAATACAGCGTTTTGCAGAGCTAGAAGTGCGAAACGGCAAGATCAAGGAAACACCATGAAACATCTACAAATGACGTGGAATCGCAGAATACAGCGTTTTGCACAGATCCAAGTGTGAAACTGCAAGATCTTCGCGCCTCTAGCTATGCGAAACGCTGCATTTTGCGATATCAGGTCGTTTGGTGGTGTTTCAAGACGTTCGCATTATGTTGTATTTACGCACATCTAACAGTGCAAAATGGTGTATTCTGCGATTTCACGTCGTTTTACGGTGTTTCATGACGTTCACGTGATCTTGAAATCTCGCAGTGCTTGCTGTGCAAAACGCTGTATTTGGCGATTTCGTGTGGTTTGATGGTGTGTTATGACGTTTGCATGCCTTCCGATTTCGCATTTCTAGCTATGGAAAACGCTGTATTCTGCCATTTCGCGTCGTTTAGTGGTGTAAAGATAGAAGTGCGAAACTGCATGATCTCGCAGTTTCGCACTTCTATCTGTACAAAACGTATTCTGCGGTTCCACGGCGTTTGGTGGTGTTTCATGTTTGCATGTTCTTGCAGTTTCACAATTCGATCTGTACAAAACGCTCTATTCTTCGATTCCAAGTAGTTTGGTGATGTTTCATGAAGTTTGCATGATCTTGCAGTTTCGCACTTCTAGGTATGCAAAACGCTGTATTTTGCAATGTCACGTCATATGGTGCTGTTTCATGACGTTTGCATGATGTTGCAGTTTCGCCCTTTAGCTGCGCAAAACCCTGTGTTTTGCGATGTCACATCGTTTTGTGCTGCTTTATGACGTTTGCATGATCTTGCAGTTTCGCAATTCGATTGTACAAAACGCTTTATTCTGCGACTCCACGTCGTTTATGATGTATCATGACGTTTGGATGATCTGGCAGTTTCGCGCTTCTAGCTATGCAAAACACTGCATTTTGCGATTTCAGGTCGTTTGGTGGTGTTTGATGTTTTTGTATGATCTCGCAGTTTCGCACTTTAGCTGTGCAAAACGCTGTTTTGCGATTTCACGTCGTTTTGTGGTGTTTCATCACGTTTGCATGATCTTGCATTCTCGCACTGCTAGTTATGCAAAACGCTGTATTCAGCCATTTCGGGCCGTTTGGGGGGTGTTTCATGATGTTAACATGATCTTCGACTTTCGCACTTCGATCGCTACAAAACGCTGTATCTTGCGATTCCACGTCGCATTGTGATGTTTCATGACGTTTGCATGATCTTGCCGTTTCCCACTTTTACCTACAGTAATTCTACTAACTCACTCAAGCCATTAGCACTTTCATGCAGCATATATAGCAATACACGTGTAACTCATCCGCCTTTCTCCTTTGCTGAAACCCGAATGCGCTTTCTTTGTGTTGTTCAGGTGATATGCTTTTTAATGGTTCAACTGACAACTGAGGCATAGTTTGAAAAAGGGAAGCCTCTGCCCACAATATCACGCGTAATTGCATTTTTAAAAAACTTCAGTTTTTGTTTTTTTTTCTGCGTGGGTGCAAAACATAAAATTGATAGTGATAACAGCTTTTGCAATATAGGAAAATTGTTCGATTTCTCTGAGCATGCGCTGCCGAAAACGCCTTGTGAAGGCAGGCAAGACTATGTACCTAAACGAAAGCTCAGGTTAAAAAGAATTAAAAAAGAGGACCAAATCAAGCATTGTACAAAAAAGAATCCACAATTTATTGCTCTCATACCATCAAGGCAGAAGGCCGTCAATGATAGAGTGATAGTCGTCCATACACATAAGTTTATTGATTATCTTTAAGAATATTGATGCAGGGATTGTCCAGCTGTTAGATGATCGACGGTATTCAAAACGTTTCTTCTTGCTTTCACCTGTGGTTAGTACAAATTTACAGCAGCAGATGGTCGGGCTCTGCACTGTAAATCATGTTTCTTCAGTCAATATGTGAGTGGTTGATTCCAAGATCTCCTTGCTGGACAGTAGATCCTAAAAGGAGAGTGCCGTTATTTTACGCTATAGCAATGGTTACTGCGACATTGCACACAACTGCTGATAACATGCAATGTGAGATACAAATTAACCACTCCCTCCACGCACACACACACACACACAAAAATGGGGGGGGGGGGGGGGGGGGCATTTGACCCATACACAAGCGCTCCTAAATTGTAGTATCCTGTGCAATACGTTCATCGGAAAATAAAAATTTTGAATTCAGGACACATGTTAATCCCACATGTAATTTACTTCTCTTTAGCACAAGAGTCAGCGAACAATAATTTCAGACAGTTTCGCAGCAGAAACACGACACCAGGTGATTAGAACCAGAAATTTTACAATCAACATTTTTTATAATAACATCTAGGGTTTTACGTCCTAAAACCACGATATGATTATGAGAGACGCGTTAGTGGAGTGCTTCGGAAATTTCGACAATCTGGTGTTCTTTAACGTGCACTGACATCAGGGTTGCCGTTGGGTGGACTTCAAAAGGAGCCAGAACTCAAGCCAAAAGTAGCCAACGTAGCCATGCGATTTAATATTATCGCCAAATTTGTAGCCAAATTGAACAGAAGTGGTATTATGAGCAGATTCTTTATATTGATCAATAATAATACCATTTTGAATAAGTAAGATCATAGAAAGCCACCGATCAGATGGAAATAAATTAAATAAACGAATTGTCATAAATTCATTACGCGTGCTTATATTTTATGTAGGAAATATGAGTTCTCACCAGACACAAAGTTGTACTACAATATTCCAGCCAGCAACCCTAGTGAAAAATATCGTATGTACGGAAGATACGGATCCGTACATACGGAATTATGGTATTACGGATCCGCACGGTACGGATCCGCATGATGCGGAATCCGCAAGATCCGTACAGTGGTTTCCGCATCAAAAAGCTCCGTATATACGGCATCCATATATACGGAAATATGGTACTACAGACGCCGTATGATACGGCTGGTCATGCGGAATTGAGGTCAAGCGAAAACCGCATGACATGGCTTCGATATATACAGTTTCCGCATCAGATCCCATTGGGATTTTGTACTGTTCATTTGGGGATACTAAAATCTATCTTCTGTAAGGCACAAAATCACAAGTACAAAATAATTCTGTTCTCATATATCAAGCAGAGCAAACAATATTTATTTTACAGGTGTAGAATAAGTGTAGTGTGAGAGACGGCGTGACCAAGTCCCGGCACCCTTACACACGTGGAATAAGTATTAACAGTGTAGAGTGAGAGGTGACATGACCAAGTCCCGGCACGCACCACCACACGAGCATCTTGTCTTCTCCTTCTGCCCCCACTTGCAATGACATTCAGCTTGTCTGCCAGGTATATCAGCTCACGCTCATGTCACCGCTCTGCCATGGAAGAACCTTCCGCACTTCTCCAAGTGAAATTTGAAAGCACCTGAAATAAGCCAGAAGTCAATGCTATGAGAGCAGAAAGAATGAAATCAATTGCCAGCAACAGTTAGGTAAACATGCTATCTGCAAAAGTGTTAAAGCCCTGTCATCCCATATTAAACAGTGATATTCAAAATAACTGCCCAATTCAGAATGTAAAATGGGCAGTAGAATTGAATGACCCTTTAGAAAGTTCCACATAATGATCACACTTTTTTATAGAAAAAATTGATTTAGATTCAGAGTATAATAATGCAGGATAAAATCCTCCAGACAACAATACAGTTGCAAATCACAATTTTTACAATGGCTACCATGATTACAACTACAACAAAAGAATCCAGCTCAACATGGCGAACATTTGTTTTTAAAGGTGTCATGAAAAGAAAATGAAGCCATTCATTTGTAATTATTACTGCTTAAAGAGGCATCAGGCATGTTGATTTCTAAATATTTGGGGTGCAATATGCAGCCCATATTTAATATCACCCATTTGAAATACTAGAATTCTAGAGATCCTAAAACTACAATGTGACAACACCGGCAGCCATAGGCACCAGTGAGGTGACGTCACCCTAAGACATTTCAAATCGTAAGCGTATTGTTAACCATCGCTAGCTCTAAAATAATAAATTTATGTGAAAGCTAGTAACAAAACTGAACAGCAATTTTTTAGCTCGAAGTCCACAGGCCGATTGCGGTGGAGGAATGTGAGAGGTGTCTGAACAGCACCTGCACCAGCTTCTAGCAGTGTTTCACAGATTGCACGCTCGACTGTGCTTTTTCAGTTGAGGGCGATACATTTGGACGTACGCTGCAAGGGCTCGTTTTCTAACTATCTATAGCAATCAAATCATCTTCTCGCGCATTAGTGTCAGATGGTCGGCACGGTTTGTGCGCGTAACGTCTTTATGACACCACAGTCGAAACAGTATGATGCTCCAAACCTCGGTCAACTATGACTCGGCGGGCCTTGCACTGCGTCACCATGTTTTGTCGACGACAGACTTTTTGATTGGCTGATTTAATATGGCGTGAGCTGGAGAGCTGAAGGGAACGCAGGCTGGGGAATCGAAATTGTGCTTTTATAGCTATTAAGTGAACCCCGGCGATGAAACGAGTTGAGGTATAGTATTGAATGGATGGCCAGGATTCCGAATACAGGTCGTTGAAAGTTTTCGAGAAACATTTCACGACCTCTAAAGCCTATGCTTCACTCTGCTTTGCATGAACCGTACCACAAAAAGCGCAGTGCATATGCGGATGGTCACAAAAATTGCAAGAAAAAAAAAAGCAAACAGCCCTTTTCGTCATCTTCAATTCCTTTGCATTTGCTTCTACGTAAGCTGGCATCTAGATAGTTTGTGTCAAACTTTAGCTTTTTCGAAAGTGCACTGTGCCTAAAAAAATAATTCTGTTGCTGCAAACAGTTAAAAGAGTTAAAAATTGCCAAAAAACCAAAGTACGTGCAGGCATCTGGCATCTTTCCCACTGCCATTTTTTTTGTCGTTCCAAAGATCAACGTATCACTTTTCTGATACTACCATCCTCACGTACAATAGCTGCATAGAAAAGCAAGAAAAAAGGCAGGTCTGAGAAAATTCACAATTTCTGTAGACGTATGATTGGCTCTTGCTATGGCAATTTGTGCGCCGACACTCTTGTGGCAACCATCGCATTCAATAATGTGCTCCCCTGGTTCGAAAGCTTTGCTGATGCACTGTTTCCATACTGGATAAATCTGTCACCATAAACAGCAGTGAACCGACATTAGTTTTGGGAAGTTCAAGATCAGAGCTGTGTAGCGTGCTAAGAGCCGAGCGAAACATTTATTTGATCATGTACCGTGATAGAGAGGAAGCACATATCTCAAGACACTGATGAGTAAGTGCTCCCGCTGAACTGAAACATTGAATGGCACAATCCTGCACCACATAGGCACCTTAGCGATAGCAAAGCCAAGTGTCATTGATTCATGCAGTGCACGAGGCAACACAATGGTAGAGCAGGCGAGAGGACTGACAATGTATCTGGGCTCGTTTGTGCACCTCTCTACGCAGCCACGGTAAAGTGTAGCCACAGTGTCTCTGTTTTGAGGAACAGTAGAACACCACTGCTATGTTCCTCACTACTGCGTTTGCCGGCTATTATGCCATTTTCAACTGGTCCCGGCATAGCTGCCACAGGATCCAATGTATTGTGGGACCGTTCCTGTATGTTTTGTCACGAAGACCGCTCCGAGCCATTCAAGCGACCATGGAAGAAAGCTGCCATGTTGTATCTTCACGCTGCTTGGCCTGGCTCGACTGTTTAGCCACATTAGCGCTGGAAGCGACAAGCATCATACTTTTGGTAGCCGAGAAAAAAAGAACAGCTTTCAAGGTTCATAATGCAAACGTAGCATCTATGGCATAATTACTTTTAAACTTGCTTTTTGTGCTCATGAAAGTAAGGCATTCAAGACTGATGTTTGTTCCTACCATCGTATTGACATGGGCTTATCATCACTGTTATTTCTTGAGGGTGTTTGCACGGTTCGTGGTTGGATTCATCATGCTGGTTGCATTGCGTGCGCCTATTTCTTTCATGCCTACTACTGTTGGTGCCAAAAGAACTGCATATGTTGATTACATTTCTGTGAATGATGTTGGTTTCAGCTCTGTGGTTCAATTAGTCGACGAGCTCGTGGCTAAGTATGTGCCAACGCGTAGCACAGTGATAACATCTTACAAAGTGATGACGCGGGGGTCAGTTTTTTCAACGATTGCTTTTGGGGGAACTTTCACTTTCATGAGGTGTCGAATGCCTATTACAAGCCATGGTGGTCTAACAAATGCCAACAGTGCTAAATTATTGCTTCACGCATTTGGTGGCAACCTTGCAAGTGATCACTTGCAAGGTGTCGGTTATGGTGGCACTAGATTTGTTCAAAGGATATGACACTACAGCTGCTCCAAAAGTTTTCATGCTGCTTGGGCATGAGCACAAGGCAACATTGCAGTTTTTTCAAGCATAGGTATTGAATAAAATGCTGCACCACTAAATATTTTTCCAATTTGCGGGCATCTGTTGGTCATGTTTTGGAGACATAGTCTTTCTAAGATGTCATTTTGTTTACAGTGTGGTACCGCTTATAGTGCAGATATTTGTGGTTCCAGCAACTTACGTTATAAGTGATCTATGGTTTATTCAGTGAAAATGTTGATATGGTTTTCTTGCAAATAATGTCATTTATCTGTAATGAGACCAGATACTTATGGGAGTTTTTCCCGATCTTGTGAACACCAGTATGCCACTGCACCTGATCCACTAGCTGTGATGAGTGGATTATGTAGCATCCATGATGCAACGGGCACCCAATTATTCACTATACCTTTCTACAATGGTCATGCTTACCCGACCAAGGTACTTATGATAGCAAGCCCAAGCCTACATGTAAGGCCTCCTCTGAGTAAAACTGCAGCATTTTATCTATGGTGGGCTCCTTTGCACTCTCACATCTGAACAAAACTCAAGTATAATGCAAAATGCTGGCAGCTCTAGGAGAAAGTAAAACAGTGAACTTTCCCTGACGAATCTGCACATTTACCGAGGTGACAAAGCTACAGTAATCTGTCGCGGCAGCCACAACCATTTTGTAACTTCTGAACAGCAGCACCACTTGGGGCCACTAACACCACAGGTGAAAAAGTCGACACTACCAGGCTAGAGAAATCTTCACACTTGTCACGCCTATTCTTTCTAGTAACTCCACCTGAATCTCACCCAGTATTTCAGCACTTGTGACAGGACAACAAAACCATTCAGGCACTCACACTGCAGAGCATGAAGTTCCTCTGGGGGGTGGTCACCTTCATTCACTTTGATGAAACAGCAGCATAGTGCACTGGTAATGCACTCCTGGCGCAGGGTTTCAACTCCTCACAGAGCTTGGGGGTCCTTGGTCTCTACTGGAGACCGCTGTGGCTTCGGGTTTTCTGCTCAAGGTCAACCTGCACAAGGTTGTAGATGAGGTCTTTAGAATTTTAAATTATGATATCCGAATTTGCACAGCAGAAGAAAACACTCCCATTTTTCAGAGGCACGCTGAAGCACACTTCTTTTAAAGTTAGGGCCCTGCATTTGCAACCTCTGTTTCAGTTGTTTTTTTTTTTTGAAGCTGCACTTGACTGAAGGTGCTAGGTCACTATGTACTGTACGTAAAAAAGGCTCATCCACCACAACTACAACTGCACAGGGAAGCAACATTAGCTGGATGCTCTGGAGGCTTCTTTAAAGGAGTACTGACACAAATTTTGAGAATTTTGGGATTGTTGCTCTAAATAAAAGTACTGGTGTCAAGAAAGCTATAAAGAGTGTCGTGGTGTTTGGGAATGCATTGTATGTGTTTTTAATACTGCTACCATAAAACAGCAATTTCGGTTTCAGTATCAACGAGGCGGCTTCTCAGTGACGTTTTAGAGCAGTGTGATGTCATGATGTCATGGGAAGACAGTAACTGGCGACGTACTAACGGCAAATCTGTCATATGCGCGTGGCGTACGTAAACAACGATGAGTGAATTGTCGTCCAGTGACCCTGACAGGTAACTTCTGCGATTTAGGCTGTGTGCAGGAAGCAGAGCTCACAAACTCAGGAACTGCCTTGACTTGTCGGGATAGTGTCCATTGCAGTGGAGCTGGCTTGCAGATGCTCAGCGACGAAAACTTCAAAATCAAAATAAAATAGTTTATACGCGTTGTTTGACTCCGGTGAGTGGAGAGCATTGACACTCCATACCAAGGAAACGAAAAATGTCCCTTTTGCGATGTTCCAAAATCATGTCAGTAGTCCTTTAATGGAATGGCTTAAGTTGACACTGACGGTGCTTCTACACTGAAAAATATGCAAGATTTATTAATCATTAAAGGGACCGACAACGGGCCAGAACGTTCGATTACATCCCGGTGAAAATAAGAAGACTGCAAATTGCAGTGCATGCTTTTCGCAATTTAGGGAGGATTATATTTTTAAATTGCGTTTAAAGGTCTAAAAAAACAGCATGTCATGCAGCCTAGCAGAAGAGGCCTGGGGCTGTGCTACTCAGTAGTTCTGTTTGCTGTACATAGTTTGATGTTTTTCTGTGCACCGTAATTAGTGCTCAAAATTGCTCTATATTATATTACTACCTATCCCCGCTCTATTCTGTTCTGCTTACGAGGCAAAGGAGTCGATGCTGTGAGGCAGCATTGCCTTCGTGACAACTAGTGAGACATATCAAGCCGCAACACATGCTTGTGGGATGCACACACATGCTGTTATGCACGCATGTGCACCGAACTGCAAGCACGACCCACTGCTTGCAGCCTGTTTTGTGTGTGCACGACTTCATAGTAGCCACAGATTTGAAAATTCTGAAAATGTTTCATGGCGCATTCAGCATTACTATTTCTTATTAGACACTGACCAAATAGCTTTCCACGGAACTAAAGCAAACAGGTACTAAAAAAAATGGTTGTCAGTACCTTTAATTGTTTCATGCTTTGAACCATGTTAATGTTAAAATGAGTGTCCCATATAACACAATGAGGTATGTATGAGCTGCGAAACTGGAGAGCCTATGCTGGAAAACACACTGAGCTCTAGACAAATATTTTAAGTGAACCTAGTTTTGTGTTGAACATCTTAATGCAATTTCTGTATTTCTAGTCTTGCTCGTTACATGTTTTTCGTGCCACTAAGACCTACGACATCTAGCCTATGTAATGCTGTATAAAAAATGTAATGCAAGATTGCTCAATTCGAAGCTGACGAAGTGCATTCAGCATCACATCATGTAGGCATTCCTCGTGCAAGTAGCAGAATGACTGATTCTGCAAAACATATCTTACTTGCATGCACTACAAAAGCCAACTCTGACACTGATGCATTCTGCTAGCTTCTTCAGATTACTAGGTATCTTTTGTAAAGAACAACAGAAAATCTACAATTCACACGGGGTTACAGGTGGTATGTACCCCTTCCATAAACACACACAAACACACATACACACACACACACACAAACAAAAAAAAACTTGATAAAATCAAGAGACCGACTCACACACAGTTAAGACGGACGAAATGCAGTGTTTCAGAGAGGTGAGTCAAAAAGGGCAGAAGCTGTTTGTTCCCACATATTAAATAGGCCAGGATGTTTTGTTGGAGTGACACGGAGTGGCCCACATACTTTTATGCTTTTCGAGATGGGTATGTACGCAGCCTGTAATATTAAGTATATTATTTCTGTCACATTATGCATTAATCAAGCACATTACCTATTGCATTCATGTCTACCACATGTTTTAAAAATATGTTAGCGTACAGTCAACAAAGTTTTAAGAGTATTTATATTTTATCCAAAATCAACTTACGTCCAACTGGCAGGTAAACCATTCGCCTAAAAGAGAGGCATATCGCGGTTCCGGCATCACGCCTATTCTAAGCAATTTTCAGCAATACAGGGCAAAGTGGCAACAGTTTCTTTGTTTGAAAATCCCTCTCATTATAAAATGCAAGCAAAGCACCTGAACGGACTATTTTACACTGCTTGTAATGTTGTGGCCACCAGATAATGTCCACCCACCTCTCAGAAGCAGGGTGTCTCCTTCAAGTACAAAGAGCAACAGTTCAGCCTTCTCCTGAGCTTTTCTGCGAAACTTTTCCAAATACCACACTTTCATCACGACTGATTCATTGTGAATGGTTTCGTTATAGCCGTATTAGCAGTTCAGTTTATTTTTTTACGCGCTTGGGATTGCTGGCATTGGACGACTGAGACTGAGTTATTTTTTTTCTGATTGTTAATAAATATGCATACTCCGTCCCACAAACTCATTGCAACAGGGTGGAAGCTACGAGGTGTAAGCAATAAGGTTGAGCGTTGGGCTATTTGATGCAGCATATTTTCGATGTTTCACAGCGCATGGAACGAGGACGAACAAAGATGAGACACACAGAGCGCTGCGTGCCTCATCTTTGTTCGTCCTCGTTCCATGAGCTGTGAAACATTGACAAAAATGTGCAAGCAAGCTACGTGCTTGCACAGCAAAACATAATTCTGTAAGTATTTGGGTTAAAGGGCTCCTAAATCACCTCTGATAATTTTTTAACATTTCAAGCACACACATGCATCGAGTTCAGAATGTCATCACGATCAACAATGCCAAATGCGGCAGCACTACAAGTCGCAGGCGCCCCACAAGTTCTTAGAAACAATCCCTTCTCCTGTCCGGGACTTTCGGCAGAGTTCAGCCTCTCAGTGTTCACCGTGATATCAACATTTTCATCTGCTCATCGCCCACAATACCTGTTCGTTCGCTCGCCGCTCTTCCTCCTTGCATGGTGAAGAGGCACACGTGGACAGAAGCAGAGACGAGCCAACGAACCAAGCATAGAGACAGAAAAAGCGAAACCAGCGAGGGCCTCTTTTTTATCATCAAACGCATGTAGATACACTATCATGGCATCGTTTCAAAACAATCTTACCGTTACAAGTTCGTTGTAGACTCGTGCACAACTGCAACATAACTAAATTTCGACCTCTGGGTGGTTTAGGGGCCATTTAAAGTGGCAAGCTTGTGACATATGCATTTGCTTGGCACATGATGTGTCACGTAATATGCGACTTGTAAATCCCGTTTCAAATATATGTCATGTGCCTTTATTGTATATGTAACCACCGATAATCGTGGTTACGAAGCAACATGGCACAGCCCATGCAGCCATGACCACCACTTGAATCCGAAGTCATGCTCGCTACTTGACTTCTACCATCACAGCCAGAAATAAAGGGTGAAGTCAGTTATAGCTATGAGCCACTTTACACTGAGGACAAAGCATCTGGTGTCTTTTGTCATTATTAAGATCAGTCGTTTGTTTAGTCACACTTATTAAACCTTGTCTCCAAGAATTTGAGATTATATTATGGAAACAATGCAAGATAGTCACAAATACATTGCTGTCAAAGCATTAGGATGCAAATATAAAGCAAATAGAAGTTGAACTTTTAGAATTACAGGCCACACAGTGCACGATGACGTGATAAATTCGAGGTGGAAAGCACTTGCTAGAAGCGGTGCTGCCATGTTTTTGTTTTCCCTGCACTGCTACCAGCTTGCTTTACTCACCCAACATGTCTGCAGAGATGCCATGAAAAGACCAAGCAGCTGATGGGGCGTGGATAAATAGATCTTCAGGGCTTTTCACCCTTCCTACTGGCTAAGCAGCCCTGCAGCCTCCACAGTGCTGCAACCAATTGGAGAGATGAGCATAGTTTACCTAATGTTTTTGGGTCACTCATATACATGCTAAACGCAAACAGCAGGGAGCTTGCACCAACAGTGGCGACACCGTAGGCAGCCAATTGGTTGTCACAGCACGTTGAGCTGGCAATCATGGACGCGCGTGTGGTTGCGGGCTGTAGCAGTTGCATGAAAAGTAAGGCAAAGTTACAGTCGAAGAAAGATGGTTGCAGCATCTTCAACATGCCGAAGGTGCGCCTCAGCCAGCACAAGACAAAGGAACTACCAGAGCAATGCCAGCATGGATGGCTCTCTCGCATTTAGAACTGCACATGCAAACTGTGCGGTGGAAGTGCTGAGCTAATCGGAATTGTGTCGCAGAGTCCTTGCGGTCTTTGTTTAGGCTTCAGTCTAAAAGATTGCGACATTGGATGCTTTTCTTTTCATTTAACACACGTGCCAAAATTATAAAATCATTAGGACTGAAGCCTGGCCAAAACACTGCAAATTTGCTGAAAGAAGTTGACCATAATAGAGGATACAATGCGGATAGAGCTGCATGACAGCTCACAAAAGAAGCAAGGCAAGCAAGACAACATGCTCCAAAAGGAAAAAGTCACTTTAGCAATGATTACCAAGCTTAAAGCAAATAAATAAAATAGTCTGACGGTGTTTGTGGCAAAAGATGCTCCCTTTTCAGCTGTTTTCTAATTTTACACTTGATGGTCTTAAAACTATGTATTTTACTACTCAGGTACCATTATTTCCCATGTATTTCAAGATAACCAGTTGAATATTTTTCGTTCAGCCTAAGTGCATAGAACTACTGTACCAGAATTGAAATTAGGCACTTTACAGTTTTTGTGTTACGAATTTCGAAAAATGCAAATTAACCCAGAATTTAGGACGTCGTGGTAAAAAATTCACTTTAAAAAATAAGAATAGTAAGGTTTTAATGAATCTGGTACAGTTGAAAGTTTTTGAGAAAACTGTTCCTCAACATGGACAAAATTGCATGGGATGTATAGAATTTACCCAGTGCCCTTCAGGTGCACTTTCGGTGTCTTGTAGACGTAGCAACCATCTTTCAACTGCAACTTCTTTGCCTTACTTTGGGTGCGAATGCTACAGCCCACAACCGCAGAGCAGGGTAGCTATATGTGCTCCCTACGGGACAAGGGAACATATACAGTAACTCGACCACACAGTGCATCATCACCGTTGAAGCGAAAGCTGCTGCCGCGTGCACTTTCTCGATTGCCGCCCCTACTGGCTATGACTACGAAATGGCCACCTACACCACCACTGCCATTCGTGCAAGCTCCGTATAGGCACCTTGATATTTTTTTAAAAATATAGAACTCAAACAATGGTCAAAGTTGCCTCCAATGTGACGTGTTATTGCCAGTGTGGTGAGGAATTGAAATGTATTTCAAACCCACCCGAACGAGTGGAAAGTAAGCATGCAGCAGCCTTTTGTTAGGTTTCAATGTAATAGCACAGTGCTTTGCCTTGCTGAAAAACGTGCTTATATACGCACTACCTATTTTGATATGTACTACAGGCGTCAAATGAAACCCGAACAGCGGCAAACATTCACAGTGGTATAGTGTGCACCCTCCAGAAATCTCCATGGACAGGCGTGCATACGCGCAGTACTGTCAAACCGGATGCGCGCGCCTGTCAATGGTGATGACTGGACGGTGCGCACTAATACCACTGCGAATGCTCACCGCTGTTCGGTTTCATTTGACGCCACTACTACGTACGACATTCTGCTGCTAGTAAAAAACACACACACAAGAGAGACACGAACACGATGACATGGGCGGCCATGTCGTTGTGTCCGTGTCTCGTGTGTGCATTTTTTACTAGCAGCAGGATGTCATACAGTAAGCAATACCAACTAGGCCACCAAGAGGAAATTCTTCTCAAGTATATTGCTGATAGTACAGTTGTGAGAAATAACAGAGAGAACGCCGAATACAAGTTTAATCAACGATTACTTGTAATGTATCAATATAAATGTGAATTACTGAATACCAAGAGATACCTTTTCGCTTGAGAATTTAGTGTTATGAAGACTACTACGGTTGCCAACTTTATATAGTCCAAAATAGTGGCAAAGTGGGCTACTTGGTATGGGTGCATAGTAATCAACAGCACAATGTAAGAACAAGAGACAAAAGGAAGAACAACACAGGACGAGCACAGACTGTCAACTGAAAAATTTATTGTGCTAAACCTTGCCTAAATAACATTAGCCACACACCTCGTCCGAATGAGGGTCCGGTTAGAAAAAACAAGTCACAAAACCAACAAAGCTGTTCATTTTACCAGACCCTCCTGTGTATGAGGTATGCACATTATGTTATTTAGGCAGGGTTTTGCGCAATATATTTTGGACATGACAGTCTGTGCTCGTCTCGCATTGTTCTTATCTATGTCTCTCGTTCTTACTTTGTGCTGTTCATTACTATTTATTTATTTCACAATACTGCAGGCCAGCATGGCCCAGGCAGGAGTGGAATTACAGACAAAAAAGAAGAGTACAGAAATATTTGATAACACTGGCAGCATAAGTAATACGTCACTGTCGCTAGACCATTTTTAACAAAAGAATGAAAAAAAAAGAAATGAAAGAAACAGCACCAACAGTTTACAACAACACCCGCACAATAAGTAACATAACAGTTTTACTGATTCGATATTGTCACGTGGACAATTGTTCTTCGAGGACATTGTTCACTATGCTTTAGTCACTATAACCTTTAAAGGGGCCCTCCAACACTTTTGAAGCACCTATTTTTATTTGTGTTTTGCGTAGAGTGATGGCTGGGGATAATTTTAGCATAAGTCTGAGCACCGATATCAAATGATTTAGTATTTTAATCACGACAAAATCACTAGATCGCTGCCGACCGCATCAGCACGTAGTGGCGCTCGCCAGAACTGTTGCGGGCGGAAATGACGACGAATGGCTGCGAGCCTATGATTGGATCAATGAGATGTGGCATGCCATCAGAACTGAGATTACTAATGTCACATGCGTGCGCAGGGTTCGCCTTTAGTGGGGGCGAAGCTTCGTCGTAGCGCCCCCCCCCCCCCCTCCCTATTAAGCCAATGTATGGGGCAGACTTTGCGCCCTCCTCCTTAGGTGACTTGGGGGGGGGTGGCCGCCCCCCTCGTGCTCACGCCTATGACTAATGTGTTTCATTTTTCTTTTCTGTGCGTTTTCATTGAACCCCAAACAGACGCAGCCGCAACAAAAAAAATATATCACTGCGACTACAAAGCACGACAGAGGCGCTGGCTACCATTTCAGCTTGCGCGGGTTGGATGTCCATACGAAAGGCTTCTCTCTCTCTTCCCTCTTCTTGATTCTGTGCGTTTGTAAGCTGCCTCTTTCGCACGTGCGGTAGGCTCTTGATTGTTGTTGAAAGGGTGCAATGCACCCTTGTACACCCGTCGGGCGGCTCACCGAACAACTCGCGAAGGGTCAACAGTAATTCCATTCTCAGAATGAGAGGAGGGAGTGACATAGAACGTTGTAAAGAACAGCAGAAAATACCTCACTTCGAAACAGTAGCACCCGCTCACGTTCTGACAAGTCAGGCACCACGTTTGCTACTATTGTGACAACGTCAACAACACGTTGGAAAGGACAAGCAACAGTGGTGTGCGAGCTTTCCATACGTAGGTGCTTCTAGCTCATTTCATTGGGCAGCAGTCCGACGTCACAGGGCGAGTGAAATGTGGCCAGGTGACCCGCGAAAATCAAGTTGAGGGTAGGGATTTTTTTTCTTGTATTTTGAATTTTGCAAACCGAACAAATTAAGAGTGAATTATCACTTCCGTTCTTGCTGCATTAATCTGTGTACTTCAGTCTACACCACCCGCGAGTAAAAAATGGGGGGGTTGAATAGTGTTGGAGGGCCCCTTTAAAAGCTAATTTCAGTGCCTCCACTCGTATTGCAGACGAGTCTACTGTAGCCTAAATTGGGCAAGAAAATCACAGCAGAAAAGCCTGTTGGTATAAGTATGCTAGCATAGGTGTTCTACTGCAAACAAGATGAGGACAGAAAGATGATGCAGAAATGCATGGTGGTCCTGTCCTTACATGTCTTCTTTCTGGCCTAGCGTTGTTTGCACTAAAACACTCACATGCCTGATGAGCTAGTCAGATGAGAAATCCTCCTGCATCGGTCCTATAAATCTTTGCATCAGCAACAACACAGCACAGTGATAATCACACCACTGACACACAGCAGCGTAATGTATTCTACTACGTGCTGGCAGCACATTAATGTATAAAATGCGAAACTCTGGCAGAATATGAGGTCTCACATTGTGCATGCAAGTTTTCATAACAGTCAGACGTCCAATATGGATGCTGGCTGGTACAATATTACTGACAAGCGAAGACGACGTGCATGTACACACAAGATTGCATGGACATCTTTCCCAACACTGGGCAAACACATGACTACGTTTAGCTAGGTCAAGACAGCGTTCAAGTGCATAATAACCACTTCACCATGAATGTAGGCTCATTATCACCACTTAGGTGGTTGGCTAGGTGAATTGAGTCAAGTTACAAATTATATCGCCCACGAGCGCGAGCAAAATGCTGCCCTGCAAGAAATGGCGCTGCAGACTGTTTTATTAACAACGAAGCAAGCGCCGCTAGCGTCCTGCTTACTACAATGCACATAAGAAAAAATCGTTTATCACACACATGCATGTTCTCACAGTTGTCGCGAACTCATTCCAGTAAGGCCGTGTCGATGCGCCATGGCTCCGCAAATATCAGCGTAGTCAAAGCGAATCGGTAATGCGCACAACGTCCGTCGCTCGCAAAGGTGCGTAAGGCTGCCCCTTTACGACGACTCGTCCGAGTGCGGTAACACAAGCCTTGCTCCGAGTTGCACACTTTACATGATAACCTGTCCCACTTACCTTAAGTTTCTTTCCCACTGCCATGCAGTATGTCGTCACGGGCGTCAGCCATCACCTCGGAGTCCTTCGAGCGCCCGCACATATCGTTGATTCCTTGAACGACTCGTACTTGATCGGCACTCCAAGAAACGCGGGAATTGCGCGCAATCTTTGCACATCGCACAAACGAGTAACGGCGCTTCCTTACGCAAATTTAATGCTTTTACCTTGAATCTTCTTGAGGACGAAACAACACACGAGAGACGAGGAAACAAAGAAAAATAACATCTGGCTTTGGCTGTGGATGGCTTTGACTTTATGTGTTGTTTGCGGGAAAAAAAAAAAACATCGCCGCGTGAAATTAAAAAAAAAACAGTGCATGTTATTTGAAAAAAATCCTTAAAAACAAAAATAATTAGGTTATTTTGAAGGCAATTTATATTATACAAGCTAAATACGCTTTCAAAAAATTTTGTTTTCCTTTTTTTTTTTGTTCTAGCAGACGACAGGCTTCTACCGCTTCTACCACGGACTTAGTAATGCGGCTTTACGTTAAATGCTTGCCGTCGAAGCAGAACTCTACAGTAGTATACAAAGCAGTGACGCTTTTACGTAGTACAGTATGTTATCTTTCAAGGCATGCTATTTCGTTGCGTTGAAGCAAAGGGAAGCAAGCCGGCGTGATCAGCTCATATGTCACCGGTACGCGCGGCACTGCCGTGTGCATTAGGGTCGTTTTCCGCGCTGACTTTGTGATCGAGCGAGACAGCTACTGAGTGGAACACAGCTAGACGCTGGGGTTAACGGCGTATCACTTCAATTACGCTCGATAGCCGACTAAATTGCAGGAGAGCCTCGATAAACAAGCTTCAACTGCTCAAGCTTGTGTAAGCATAAAAAAAACCGTGTTTTCAGACTCGAGCGATCGGCAACCTATAGCGAAAAGATACGAGAAAAGTGTGCGGCGTAGATACGGTCACAAAATATATGCTCGCAATAAAAAGTACGACCGCATATCGCACCTACAAAGCACGCTCTCGAATATAGCGCGCAAGCACGTTTATCAGTTACTTTAAACACTCAAAATCACAGTCGGGCGGGCGGCTCAGCATGCTGGCGCAGCGGTTTCGCGCTACAGAGGTCCCGTGGGGTCGCGGGTTCGATCCCTGCAGTGTCCTTATGTTTTTTTCTTCCTCTTTCTTTTTTTCTTTTTTTTTTTTAGCTGCTCATATTGATATACCACTATTTCTTTTATGAGTTGAGTGCTAAAATTAAAAAAAACAAACACGCAATATTAGGATCGAATATGTTTGTGGCACTGTGTTTGCATGCACACCAATTATTTTTCTCTGCATTATCCAGTTAACGATACTACAAAATAAGGCCTGCAACAAGTGACTGAGCAGAGAAAAAAATTAGGGGCAAGAGATAGAAAGAGTGCAAATCATTATCTGAAAATTCACCCTTCGCAAAACGACGAGCTATGGCATAGTGGGCGCTATGCAACTGTACTAGGCCTTCTAGGATAGTTTGAAAAAGCCAATGTTATGCACACAGACGTTCATTTCCTTGCAGCACAGTTGAGGCATCCACCGAGAACCGAAGGCAGGCTAGCAATTGAGAAGGTGATGCACACAGGGCCCGATTATGCTATTGCGCTCTACTCTTGAAGGTGAAGCTCAAGCGTCCTCACTTTATTGCACACTCTGTGTTGGACATGCGTGTCCATGCAGCCATGATCTAAATTCTAAAGCACTTGTTACATCTCCAAACTTCTCATCAAAACAGGCCATTAAATTTTATCGTATAGCATGTCATTGCAATCGTAATCTGCACTGCGGGCTGAAACAATGCTATTGCAATTTTCCAAAACAACCCAGCTCTATCCGTGACCATCCGTGCATCATTGATGAACACTGTTGTGCGTTCATACACATTCGTTGTGCCTTCACGTGGAATCCTTTTTCTGACCACTCGCCCCCGTTATACTGTAGGACAGCAAATCAGTTCAACCTGGTTCACCTCCCTGCCTTTCTATCGTCTTTTAGATGTGAAGCATCTTATGGCGAAGCTTAATCCGGTGGTGGTGGTGGTGGTGGTGGTGGTGTGCCGCGTGCCCACCCTTACTGCGCATGCGCAAACAGTTAAAAAAAATAAAAATAAAAAAAAACCCCTCTCCCCCCCTCTCTCCTCTAGGCATCCCTCCCCGCGGCAACCACACCCACACTGCGCATGCGCCTCCCTTCCTCTCTCCCCTCTTACACTCCCCCCCCTCTCTCCATCCCTGCCCGCGGCGTCTAACTCCCCCCTGCGCATGCGCGTCCCCCCCCTCTCTCTCCTCTCCTACGCTCCCCCCTCTCTCCTCTACGCATCCCTGCCCACCCCACGGCGTTCACACTCCCACTGCGCATGCGTGTCACCCCCCTCTCTCTCCTCTCCTACGCTCCCCCCCCTCTCTCGCGCCTCGCGACGCCGACGCAGGCAGCGTCTGCTAGCGACTTTCTTGGTTGAAAAAACCGACTGCTCGCGCTGCACAACCGTTCACTGGCCATCCCGTATATATAGCAATGGATCTTGACCTCCAAAGTGGTGCCGGTGGGAGATTTCTCCTGTGCGTTGTTGAACAATAAAAATTCGCAGCGTGCGCGTTAACTAAAAGCGGAGTGCGGGTCTCTGTGTCCAGTCGGAGTCTTCTGTCTCTCATTGCCCATTAGCAGCGATTGGCATGTTCTAGTAGGAAAAACTGCTCCATCACTGCCTGCTTTGCGCCTCCCCAGTTTTCTCTCCTGCGCAACGCTGCAATGAGCGCCAGCGTCAACGCCGCCGCCAGTGTAAGCGTTAGCGCCCGCTGCTTCACATCTACACATGGTTCCCTTTAGCGGGAGATGGTGTAATTTTTTTCCCTTCGTTTCATTTCATGTACCTGTGTAGTTGAAAGAGGTATTGATCATGTGCGTGAAGACTGATTGTCTATAGGAAAATAAAGCACAGAAACCAATTTGCTTCATACGTCTGTACTTAAATTGGCTACTTGATAACTTTCTTGCTTGATAACTTGAAAACTAATAACCAAGCAGTTTGACACGAGGTTTGAAATCTTCAACAGGGATCATCTGTATAACGATGAATAGGTGTTATTGATCACGTGTGATTTGAATGGCATCCATGCTTACTCGCACATACGACAACATGTGGATAAATGAGGCACTTATTCAACGATTAACCTATAAAGGTATTACGGTAGGAGGATCAGAAGTGTAACATTGTCACTCTTGGTGATAACTTTCTCTTGAACAGATGTAAGTACACCAATACTACCTATATGGCTGAACTTGTAAACACATGTATGCACTAAGACTTTTTGTACTAGATGAGAGAGAGTGAGTCTCTTTAAAAAAAAAACTGGATATGTTTGTCTCTTAAAGTTTTCATACGCATGCACACGTGTGGCCCAGCATGGAAGAAAACGTATTTTACCAATACCAGTCTCAGCAAAGTTTAAATGGCATCATATACAAGACTCACAGTTGGCACTACTAGTTCATAAACCCCGTACACTTGCTACCTCAAATTCTGATCTCTGAGATATATTTAATGCGGTCCTTTAGGCAAAACTTCAGTGTATGCAAGTGACATTAAGGTGATTCAGAGTATGCTGTCATGATCTGCATATAATGGAGGAAGTAGTGGCTAATACTGCATAAGGGAAAGTGTTTGTTCAATGTGAATCTTTCCCATTAGCAATGCCTACAGGCTTATTTGATTGAAGTACGTACTTGTTGGTTTAATACTGAGAATACCAGAAGTTCGATAACACATGGTTATGACAAAAGAAAAACAGTTCTCATTAGGTCATTTTATGGCGAAGACAATCTGTTATTGTTGCCAGTGTTAAAGTGCTACTACAAAGGTAAATCACTAATTTAGTTTTGTGCTTAATGGCAGCTAAAGAACTTCGTTCATTTACATTAACACATGTTACCCCACCTTGTAAAGCTTCTGGGTAATCATCCATGAACAGCGACAAATATTTTTATGAATATGAAACTCGCTTTTGTTGAACTGAATGATTTGCAATTATCAATGCGTTTAAAAGCTGTTCACTTATGGAAGATGTGAAGACTAGCACGGCATACTCATTCATGAGTACACATAATCAGTCATTTGAAAGGCATGAATGTATGAGTGAGTGACGAAGGGTTTGAGTAAACCTGAGTATGAACATGAGTGAGTACTCATGAGAGTGAGTTGGCGTGCAGTATGAACGTGAGTGAGTATCAATAAGTGTGAATATCGATATGAATTCGAATATGAGTGAGTGTTGAGGGGTGGGAGTAGACGTGAGTATGAACGTGAGTGACTAGGCATCCGTGTTAGTAGGCATGAATGAGTGAGTCGTGTCAAGTGGTGTGAGTATACACCACGTGAATACTCATCGGTGTGAGTAGAGAGGGAGAGAGAGAGCTTATTTGAACACAGAGTGGTCAGCATAAGCCTTTGCGACCTAGCCTGCCACTCTGCACCGGGGAAAAAGGGAAAGAGGAAAAAAGGAGTGATGATGATGGGGACAAAAAAGAAATGCATATATATAGCAGCTGTTGATTTTGTCTCATCGCCCATTGCTGACAAAATACCGGTCTCACTTAGTGTTGCCACACCGATTCCTGAGAACGTTGAAGCAAGCATATTTTGTCACGACATGTAAAGTGGGCAATCATGATGGGCTGTTGTTTCATTCACAGGGCAGCTTTCACAGTTTGGGAGGTCTGCACGGCAGATGAGGTGTGCATAACGGCGAGTGAATGCAACTCCCAGACCAATCCGGTGTAGCAAACTGGCATTGCTTTAGTTCATTCTAGCCAGGAGGTGAAAAGTCATCTCCCGCAGACACCTGTATCGATGGTCTGGCTCAGACCAATCAGTCGTTATGAACTCTCACATGAGTGATGTCAATAGAGAGCTCACGTCGCTTTGCGAGTACAAAACTTTCACATCAGTGGGGGGCAATATAGACATTGGCTCTTGCTTCAGCATCAGCAAGCTCGTTGCCTGCAAATCCACAATGTCCAGGGATCCATTGCAATGTAATTGAGTGACCATTCCTCTGCATGAGGTTAAATGCTTGAATAATTTCGAAAGCTAGTGTATAATATTGTCCCCTTCTTGAGCAAGAGTCAGTGGCTTGTAATGCGGATTTTCTGTCAGACAGTATCACAAGTCGTCTTCAACAGCTGCAGAAATTGTAGCAAGATGGGAAGCTATCCAATTCGTGTCCGATCAAACACCACATAAATCGGTGTGAGTGGGCGCAAGTATGAGTATGGGTGAGTGTCAAGCGGTGTCAGTAAACGTGAGTATGAACACCATACCGTGTAGGTGACTGTGAATGCGAGTACTGATGTTCTTGAGTTATATTTTTGTGCTGATGATTCTATTTGTGTTCTTAAATGCGAAGCATTTCTTAACTTCGACAACTTTGAGCGTATATGTCTATCTAGCTGCCTACGACTTTGTGTTCTCCTGGCCATTTCGGTAATGGGATGTATACCAAAATTGGTATTATATAACATGACTGTATGACTAACATAAATCACAGGTCATAACATGAAAATCATGACGTGCATGTCATGAATGGCATGATTTACATGCCATGGTCTTGGTGCCCTTGTGGTCACTTCCTTACCTTGATATATCAAAGAATTGGTATGGCATGACATGAGTCTATGACGAACATATGTGACAAGTCGTGACATGCAAATCATGACACACATGTCATTTACAGCATGGTTTACATGACAGGGTCTTGGTGCGCTCGCAGCCATTTAATTAAATGAATATACACCAAAATTGGCTTCACAAGACATTTCTGTATGACGAACATAAAGGACGGTGGCAGCATGAAAATGTTGTATGTCCATCTAGTTTCCGCATGTTCCGCATCATAGTTTCCGTACATTCCGTATCGCCGTACGTCTTTCCGTATGTCCATCCGGTTTCCGCATGTTCCGTATCGCCGTATGTCCGTATGTCCATCCGGTTTCCGCATGTTCCGTATCATAATTTCCGTACATTCCGTATCGCCGTATGGTCTGTCCGTATATCACATACGGATTTCGCTTTTTCCGCAAGACTACATCCATACGTCCATACGGAATTCCTTATGTACCATATGTTACTCTCCGTATCTTCCTTACAATTTCCGTACGCATCCGTATACGTCCGTACAAAATCCATAAATTTTATGCGGAAAATATACGGAATCCGTATATTTTCCGCATGATGGCATATGGTTTTTTTCAGTAGGGAAGTCAGTAGGAACATGTAAATTCAAACAGATTTTCGTTGAAGCTGCAGATCAAATCCTGGTTGGATGAACAGGCCAGCTAAATTTTGTTCCAGATGTCTGTTTTCGCAAGTTTACACGAGAACACGAACTGCGCATCAAAATTATTCGTAAAACTTGCGCGTGGCATCACAATAGATGGCGGGAAGCTTGAGCACCGAGCTGGCCACGCGTTCGTCACTATGCGCGCAACTTCGCCTCTCCGTATTTGAAGACGCGCTAAGCGTCGCGTAAGGGTGCCTCGATGCGCACCAGCCTACTGGTGGGTGGAGGACGGCCGTACGCATCTGCTGAGGCGAGAGGAAAGCTTAAAAACAATGTATTTCGTCTGCAAAAATGAGAAAAAATGGCTACTTAATGCGCCAAATCAGCGCTTTAAAAGTAGCCAGAAAATAGCCAAGGCGCCAACTTCAAATTTTTGTCGCCAGACGGGGTCGAAAAGTAGCCAATTTGGCGCAAAGTAGCCACCAACGGCAACCCTGACTGACATCGCAGACTACAGAGGCCCTTACCGTTTCGCCTCCATTGAAATGTGACTGCCACGGCCGGGATCGAAAACGCGGCCTTCTGGTCAGCAGCCGAGCACCATAACCACTGCTCCACTATGGTGGACCAACATTTTGAAGTGACCATACTAGCATTTCACGTGGAGCTTGATTATGTTCGTACCTACCTCTTCTCCTCAAGGGGTATATTCCACTTGGCAGATCATATTCTCGGCTGCACCGAACAAAGTCATATCGGCGTCTGGGAGTTTCTGCCTGATAGGAGATCCTCATAACATGCCTTGAGCGGGATGTATGCTGTAAAGAGTTTCAACACTGAATATGGCAAAAAAAATATTTGTGCTGTCTACGTACCTTCAAAAAGTCCGGCTTCAACACTTACATCACATGTATACCGATTCAGCTTTTCTAACCACAATCACACGTTGCTTACACCTTAGAACAGAACAAGAACAAAAAAAAAAGTTATCTTATTGCAAGAAAAAAACATAATCACAACGCCAAAGAACTATAGAATAACGAAAGACATAGCAACCACACCGTATGGGTGGTGAAGGTAGAAAGCCCGAGGCACTGAGCCGACCAAACAAACACTTCAGAGAGCGTGCGCGCACACATTACACAAACACACACACACACAAATGCGCGTTCACAAACACGCACACGCAAACACTCATCCACTCCCACACACACGCACACAAACACTCAAACGCGCGCGCCAACATACACACACACGCACGCACGCGCAAACACTCGCTCACTCATTTTTTTTTGCATTACCAAAATGAACGTCAGTGATCGCAACCAACTAGCCCGCATTACCGCCTTAAACCCTCACCCGTACACTTTAAACTACCGCACTTCAGATAGAAGCATGGCGATAAGTTGAATTAGCCGACACTCCGCGCACGGAAGCCACGATATATAATCTACCGGCGTCCAAGACGTGAGAAACAGCCCAGACTGTCAAGGAGAGGAGCGAGTTACTGCACACTCATACTCGTCTGGGCAACGCTTATATGGGGCACATTGTTGACGCTGGCTACAATATTTCACACCGTGATTGCAGCCTTTCATCAAGCAATTTCAAGGTACCATTGCGGTGACAGCAAGAAAGGCTGAAAATAGCAATGCATTGCATAAAATCATGACGAGTTATTTTCCTGACACGATCCATCTTACAATAGCGTAAGCATGCGCATATATTCATGTAAACATGTGAAAAACTCATACACAAGCAAATAACGTAGTGAAGAGAGAATATTGCTTACCTGTAGATCACATTAACTACTGTCTTTGGCCAGCGTAACAACCGATGCAACACGCTCAATAATTGAAGTCTCAGACAGGCGAAGAATCTGCAGTGGAGCTCGCTGTAGCGGCCGCGTGCGCACTGAACATGTCCCGTTGCATTCCTTGGTGGTTGATTCGCGGCGGATGGCACACGTTCACGAGTGCCATCCGCCGCGAATCAACCACCAAGCACGTCATCAAAGCGCGGAGCGTAAATCCTGGTTAAATGGATGAAACAAACAGCAGAACAAGCGCAGCTTCAACGACCGAACCAACCGCCTCGCATTCGAATGCGCTTCCCGGCATACACATCGAGCTGTGCAAAGTCTTGGAGAGATGACGCCGTCCCTCCTTCGATGAAGTCGAAGCGGCCGCCAGAAAGACGCCACGTATGTGACTCACCGCGAGCTCACACATCTCTCTATGCGCCCCCCCAACCCCCCTGGAGCGGCCGTCGCACGCTGTTTTGTGAACTTAGCGGCATCTTTTCTCCTGTATTGGCGAATAGACAGCCTGCATGGTGCAATGCTGTGACCTGGCGTTTGCTGTACTTTACGGCAAGATAATTTTCACGCGAAAAAGAAAAAGTAGACAAGACGACGAAAAAATTCGGATAAATTTATTGCGAGTCTTGTAACAAATTTTTCTCGCGTCACGGAATGGTTCTTAGATCGCATCGTTAGTTTAATACTGTGGGTTGCCGTGTGCTCACAGTACTTTATCTTGTCACGATTTACCATCTGATGTGTCTTCTTTTCCGCTATTAGCTAAGCTTCCCGGGGGCAAATCAATCAGTCTTGCGGCTGAAAAGCAAAATAGATATGGGAGCAACTTAAGAAGTTGTTTAGCACACACATTTAACCAACATAATAAGGTATTTCGTTCTTGTGCTTCTGCCCACGTCCGTTCGCATTTTATGCCACTTATTCAATTACGTGTTTGGAAGCAGGCTCACTTCACTGAACTGCAGTTTCAATTCATACCCCACCATTGCTTGCCACAGTATCCCACAATGTAAAAGTGCTGCTACCGTGATTTGCTTTACTACTGTAAAGACCCGTTCTGTTTATACATTATCTGCTTCTCAATCGCTAAAGCCAGCTTTGAACAAGACAGATCGCGATGTGACACATTGATAAATAAATTTCCAGTCCACAGTGTAGGTCCCCTGACGGACGAGTCACGGCGCTTTTATAAGTTTCAATCTAGAGGTTACAATGCCTATCGCGGTGCTTTAGCTTTTAAAATGTCATGCTATTGTGAATGTAAATTCTATGTGAGAGGGAAATGAAGAAAACACAAAGATAAAATTGTTGTGACAACCATGTAACTTGTAAATTTTAAGTTACTTGCCTAAACATTACCGTGAAAAGAGTGTAGGAAAGCCCAGCTTTCAAGCTGCCCTGCAACTTGATATACTGGATTAGGCACATGTTCAAGGTCCGCGGTTTTCTGGTCTAAGGAAACTGAATTGACAGCCGCCCTAGGTAGTCTTCACTGATTTTGAATAGACATTTACGGCGCAAAATACAATCCGCTGCTTATTTCTCTCTTTCTCCCCTTTCTCAACGAGGATGTGTTCATGGAGTTGTCTACGCGCACAAACAGCTCAACATCGTCGCACTACACTACTGAAAATATTTTTATGCTGATCTGAATCCATCTCGCCAGCTGCTATAAGCAGCGGCTGCCAATGTGATCAGCGGGCAGTCTCCTTGAATGGCGTCCTGACGGAGACACCGTCCGACTATTCCACGAAAGTGGAATAGTCGGAAGTATTGTTGAGCACAGTAATGGGCTGTTTAGCGCGCAGGCGTCATTTTGAGGCCGTGAGAGTTTACAGTAAACTGGCTTGTAGCATAGCGCTGAAACACGCAAGGACAAAGAATAAGACTGGACGAACGCAAGCGCTTGTGTTCGTCCATTCATATTCTTTGTCCCTGTGTGTTTCTGCGCTATGCTACAAGCCAGTTTACGATGAACCAACAAGCCCATATTGGTACCCTTGTAGAGTTTACAAATTTGTGATGCCGCGCGATCGCGTAGCAAACAGGCGATTTTATGGGAGGCCGAAAAATTTTGACGAATGGCGAGTAATCCAATGGCCAACAATATGCCGTAATGGAAGTAGTTTATTCTCTTTATTTTTTACGCAATCGTGTCGTGCATAAGTGGCGATTACGCGATGAATTATTTTCGTGTCATTTATTCAATCTCGTGCGCTGTGTGCACGATCCAGAAAACATCTAACGACCCATGCAGAAGGACACAGTGCGGGGTAGCTTGACGTTATGGACCCTTTTCATAATATATAAGCTAGCTTTCCTGCAATGCAGTTTGCCCCACTAATGGCGGCTGGTCACTTATGCAAACAGCGTGTTCAAGCGAAGTTTTGCTTGCCCTATGGTGCGAAAAACGTTCATTGGGCTCTGATATAAACACGCATGATAGAAAACCCATGGCATGTTCCACTTGGACCTCCTCTCCACTTGAAGGACGACAGGTGCCGCCATTAGTAGGGCGAATATGCAGCACAGGGAAGCGCACTTGCGGATTATGAAAAGGGTCTACAGTCGCCCAGGTTTATTCAAGGAAAATTTGCGCTTATACCGTTTGGATAGGTGTATTTACTTCTAGGGCCCGGAAGACTCTCCAAGCAATGATGCGAATACACACTGAGTATAAAGCATGTACTACGTCTCCAATACCACAAACTCTTATGGAAAAATAACAAAAAAAAAACGAAATAACTTGTTATAGGAAAGTTAAAAAAAATAGTAATTCAATTCGCCTCGTGTGCCACCGATGGCGGCGCTGCGAATGGCGCTCCCGTGACGCAAGGGCGGGGATTCGGCTTTTTGTCGTCTGCTACTCTCTAGCTAAAACAGCAGCATTTTCGTTATAGTTCGCTAGCGTCGCACGGCGTTCCTCGACTAAAAGCTGCATTTTCTTCTAATGATATTTATTGCGATGACTTCTAGCAATACAGGACGTTAGGAAACCTTACCAATTAACATATCATCAGTATACCCAGAGCCATCGCGGTCAGGTTCATGCCCCTGAGTTCGTAGCGCCACTCGCTGGGCTGGATGGCGTTGAAATAGCTTACGTGAAAGCGCGAACGCCCCCGCCAAGTGATTTAGAGAGCCTACGCTGCTTTGAAATCGAAGCGCGATCAATTTTCCGGCTTATTCGCAAAAATCCGCGTTGTGTCGACCAGCGGGTTACTCCGGACCACTAGCATAGATTGGGCGAGCTGGATGCATATAAGACAGCACGGAATGAAACGCCAGCAGCGGTGCGCGTGGTACAGTTCGACCCTTATGATTAGAGATAAATACACACATGAGCCACATTCATGTTTTCGATCACGCAGTGCTGCCTAATCGACAGCGCGAGCCTGTCAATGGTGATGACAGGATGGCGCGCACTATATTTCTAAGGCTTGGGCAACGCGATCCGCTGCAGACTTCGCGCTTCATTTGACACCGATAGAGTACAGCTTGGTAAACAGTTGGAAAAGTCGGCAAATGTGCCCAGGAAGAGGAGAAAGAGAGCTCTTTCCCACCATTCTTTTGGCCCCTGTGGCTGATTATTGCTATTCGTTACCATGCTGTAACCAGACTGAATATTTTAAGCGGAGAGCCTTAGATTCCTTATCAAATACGAAAATTGACCGTCGGCGTCCCCCGTCACCAGCGTCAACACGAGTGATGCGGAAATTAATCACATGATGATGTCATCACATCCCAGACCGCCAAAATTTGTGACGTCATAACGGCACGTCAGATTATTACGTCATACCATGATATTCTCGCGTTGCATTGCCTCCGTGATTTGTGCGCCGATCTCGGAGGCGATACAAAACCAGGTGATGTGTAGAAAGCTTCAGTGCAAAACTACGTTACGTCCAGAAAGCATTCGGAGGGGGGGCGGCGAGGGAACAACTCAAGAAAAAAATGGCTTTCGCATTCGAGTCAACTTAGGCAAATGCTTAAGGAAGTCGAGTCTTTTTAGTACAGTGATTGCACCAGGCTTTATCAGGGGTGGACCGTTGAGAGTGATTTACAGTATTTGATCGCAAATAAATCTTCTTACGACTTTCCATGCGAAAGCTTTGTATTTATCAACGTTAGTATGATTACACTAATTCTGTTCAGCATATTTACGGACCACCGTGAACGAGTGAACAAACGTCGATTTATTAACGCAAGGAATAAAACGTGTTGCAAAGAAAAAGAACAAAAAGAAAAGAAAATCACTCCGGACAACCTACCAAGATTTCATATCCCCGTCGTGCATCCCCTTTAGACTCAGCCTGTTTATTTCTTGTTTCAATTTGAAGTACTTGCGACGCGCTTACAGAGCAGCTGCTAAATATGTGGAATTAATCCAACACTGTTGCCGGTAACGCCATTTAATTTATTTGAATGACATGACAAGTCGTTTGTCATGCTCCGAACATAGGAATTGAACCGAAGGAACAGGCTTGAGAACCGAACACCCGCAGCACGCGGTATTCATTTATTGCGGTTTAACCCTTTCAGACGCCACCTATGAAGAACTTTCTGTATATGTGTGAAATCGATACAACGTTATTTCAAGACACTCAATAGACTATTGCAACAAAAATAATCCCATAATATGTTAATTTATGTACGTAATAGCAACTAATCCTAATTAAGTTATAATTAATAGCTATTTATCCTGAAGTCATTGATGCTCAGTTTTGGCATAAGTAGAATGAAATCTCAGGCTAGAAATATAGTGCAAGTTCACTTTTTGGTAATGTCTATTTTGAGCAAAGAAAAATTACCCTTTTCACATGGCTCGCAGGAAGTGGCACGTCGAACGACTCGTCGAACGTGGTAGTGCCTTCAGAAAAGTGATCATATACAACAGTACACTACAAAATGAAGTTAAATGAAGACGAATTTATTTTTCAGGAGGTTCAATTCACCCAAAGCTGAATATACCTCACTCTTTCTTAGCGAGCGCCTAGTTGATACAAATAGCAAAAACATGTGATGTACACAATTGTGTACATAGGGTGTCAAAGGGTTAACGCAGACATGGAAGCTGAAGCCAGAACGCTGAAGTCAGTGATCGAAAACGGGCAGGAAAGTCATTTTGAGGGCGCCAGGGCCATACAACAGTCGCGAAAAAAAAAAGCCGGCAGATCCCACGCACTGTGGGAATCGATATAATGCGAAACACCCAGGAAGGACCAATACATGCTTTACATAAATTGCATGTCATGTTTTACATGTTAGGACCTGTCATTTATATTCGTCATACAGTCACGTCGCGTAATACCAGTTTTGGTGTATATCAAGCTAGCGAACTGGACGCAGGCACACCATGTGTGGCATGTAAATGGCGTTGTAGATGACATGCATAAGATTTTCATGTTACCACCTGCCACTTATGTTCGTTATACAGTCGTGTCTCTCAATACCAAATTTAGTGTATATCAAGCTAACGAAACGGCCGGGAGCGCGCCATGAGCGTGGCATGCAAGTCATGTCGCACATGACATGTCATGATTTCCATATTAACACTTGTCATTTATGTTCGTCATACAGTCACGTCGCTCAATCCCAAATTTGGTGTATATCAAGCTAACGAAACGGCTGCGAGCGCGCCATGAGCGTGGCATGTAAATCATACTTTTCATCACAAGTTATTCATGATTTTCATGATATGACGAACCATTTATGTTTGTCATACAGTCATGTTATGCCATACCAAATTTGGTATAAATCCCATTAACGATACGGCCAGGAGAGCACAAAGTCGTAGGCGGCTAGATAGATAGATAGATAGATAGATAGATAGATAGATAGATAGATAGATAGATAGATAGATAGATAGATAGATAGATAGATAGATAGATAGATAGATAGATAGATAGATAGATACGCTCAAAGTCGCCGAAGTTCGCTAAGAAATGCTTCGCATTTAAAAATTCACCATAGAAACAGATGTACACATGCTTGGCTAGCAGACGACACCAGGAGCAATCGACACAGAACGTGCTCCTGACGGCAACTCCGCTCGATTTCACTAGGCATTTTGCTTGAACATTCAGTACAAATTGCTTAATGAACTTGGCCACCAATTTTTCAATAACTCGAGCACCATAGACAGGCCGGCAGCGTCGAGCAGCCTTGACGTAGCGAGCGCGTGCGCGAAAAGCTGCATCCGAGTCCTCCCCGTGACGTCACACGTGAGAGGACGCCACTCAAAGATCTCCAGGCGAATAGGGCGTGTTCAGATAAGAACGTCGGTGCGTGTGCGCCGACCCCCTTTAATTTTGCCGAAAAAAATATATTTTGTTTTCCGAGTCCCCAGGACCACAAAACCACTTTTGGTCTCGCGAAAAAAAATTTCACCTTCTATGAAAAAATTCAGAAGTCTCCACTGAGCCGCCACCGCCTCTTAAGAGTTTCGCGAAAATGGGATTTCGATGAGACGCTACATAAACACTATTGTAGCTGTAGGTCTGAAAATTTTTCTCCGCATACTACAGATAGTTTGCGTCGACAGAAAATTATGACTTTGCAGTTTTGAAGTGGTTCTGTTAAGAAAAAAATCGCGAATTCGGCACAAGCCTCAGTAATGCTGAAATTTAAGATTATTTTTTCTCCGCGCGTACAAATGCCAGACTTCCCAAAATTTTCAAAACATTGCCATATGTCTGGGGAACAAATGTGCTCAACGAAATATCTGAGAGTGGCCTCGAATTTTAACCAAAAATGTTCAGCTGAGCACATGTCTCTCAAAATGCAATATTTTGAGATCATTAAAAAAATACCACATTTGATTTTCTTTATACTCTTCAGAATTAAAGTCAACCACGTGTTCTAACTTATTCTAAAAGACATGTTGCATTATTTTTGTGAGGTCGGAGGTACGAAGCACGAAAAGTGGCCAAATTGGCGTACACTGAGTGTGATGGAATTTACCAGGTTTTGGGCCCAGGATCGCTGCCCAACGAATAATCGAGCCACAAGTGCGCGCGCGCGAGCGCGCCCGCACGCACGCACGCACGCACGCACGCACGCACGCACGCACGCGCACGCACACACACACACACACACACGCACACGCACACGCACACACACACACAGTCAAAGGGCAAATTTATGCGAGCCGTCCTAGGTGATCTCGAAAATGTGTATCACTACTTTGATGACGTTTTCATAGATACAACGACGTGGAATGACCACTTAACAACTCTACGACGTGTGTTTGAGAGAATCCAACAGGCATGTTTAACGATCAAACCCAGCAAATGTGAGATAGGGGAACGAAGTATCTGTTTCCTTGGTGAATTGGGGACGGTAAGGATGAACCAATCCTCAAGACTCTAGATGAAATCCAAGCACCCAAGAGACCAGAGACGAAGAAGGCGCTTCAATCATTTTTGGGACTATCCGGATATCATAGACTGTTCATCCCCAACTACGCCGAGATCACGAAGCCTTTGACAGCTCTCACACGAAAAGGGAAAAACAACAAAGTCGCATGGGGACCGGATCAGGAACAAGCCTTCAACATCTTGAAGAGAAAACTTGGCGAAGCCCCCCAATTTGCAATCCCCCAACTTGACAAAAGAATTTGTCGTACGCACTGATGCCTCCAACACAAGTCTTGGCGCCGTGCTGCTGCAGCAGGGCAACGATCAGGTTTTACATCCCGTTGCATATGCTAGACGCAACCTCTTGCCCAGAGACGCGTTACTCCACCATCAAAAGAGAGTGTTTAGCACTTGTATGGGGAGTACAGAAATTTCACCTTTATTTCTACGGCAAACAATTTGTTATACAATCGGACCATCAGCCCTTGCAGTACCTACACTGAGCAAAACACGTTAGTAATCGTGTACTGCGATGGAGTTTACTCTTGCAGGAGTATGCTTTCAAGGTGGATTATATCAAAGGGTGTGATAACGTCGGAGCTGATTATTTGAGCCGTGTATTTGTCGACGGACAGATGGACCCGTACTGACTTCCGCATAACTGAGTGACAATGTGTTTCGTTCTTCTACCAAGCAGAAAAGTTGTCAACAACTTTCTTAAAAGCGAGGGTATTGTGATAAAGGGTAAAACGAAACCGAAACTGCGCGATCACCGTAGAAGACGGCAAGGAAGAGTGCACAGGATCGGAAAAGCGCGTGCCAGCGTTCGAGGCACTGCAGCGGCAAGATTCAGAAAGTATGCTTTGTGGGTGCTTACTCCAAGTCTTTCGGCGGATTTTCAGCACCTTCAGTTCCCCTGGAGCAGGAAATGGTGTGAAACAAGGCGGACAGAAGTAATAATAACCAGACTGCGATTCAGAATACAAGATCTTAATTTATACATGCATATAGCGGGCCTGGTAATCTCTCCTTTTTGCTCCTTTTGCAACGAGACAGAAACTATAGAACACTTCTTGCTGAGCTGCCGACGTTTTTCCACACACAGAAAAAGAACTATTGAAGTTACATTGCAAAATCTTGGTCTCCCAGTTACGTCGACCGTTCTATTATCATTTCGGGTCTCTGCGCTGGGACACTCGGACAGGAATATATCCAATGCTGTCGCAAAGTTTATATGCTACTCAAATAGATTTAACAGTTAAATCACCCGCTAATAATTCTACATTGTCATCCTAGTAAAAAAAACATTCGGTCACGCAAAATAGCGCAATGTAAAATTAGGATTTATCATAATTAACGCTTCATTATAATTCCAGCTGTAACCGATATTACCACTTAAAAAAATTGATAATAAATGCAGACTGTATGATCCGCCCGACTCTTGGCCGATCCCCCCTGAGTGGGTAGGTGCCAATCATACAAGGAGCATCATCATCATCTTCAGAGCAGCGATCGAGGCGGAGCAGCGTTCGAGACAGACCTCGGCTGGACGTCCGGTCCGGGGAATTGGGTGAAGTCCTCGAGGAGCTGGCTGTTCCTGGACTCCGACTGGGTGACTGACCAAGGGACCAGGTGATGCGCTGTGGTTCCGGCTACCATTCGTGACAGCTGGGCAACCGAAGAACGAGACCTGCTCTCCGGCTGGGCGACTTGCGCAGGGACAAGGCAAGGTGCGGTTGTTCCCGCTGACGTCCAGAACGGCTGCGAGTTCCGGGCTGCTGTGGGCCGCTGTTCCGGCTACTGTTCCAGGTGGCTGGCACGACCCCGGTGTGCTGCCGGGTCGGACTTGGTGGTTGCTGAGCTGCCAAGCTACCACTACCATGCCGTTGCGGCTGCGCAAGACTGTCGTATCCTGCAGTGAGCTGACTCACGCTGAGGAACAAGAGGCGCGCCGTCCCGAACGATCAGCGTCGAAAGAGCCCCCCACATGAACACGGCGAGACTTTTAATTCAGACGCGCATCTAGCACAGGACTGCACGTGAAAACTGTTTTGTCGCACTTTCTTAACATATGCCTTTTCTCTGTAAATATATTTGTGTGTGTGTGGGTGCACTCGTGGCTCGATTATTCCTTGGCCAGCGGTGCTGGGCCCGAAACCTGGTAAATTCCATCACACTCAGTATACGCCTATTTGGCCCCATTTCGTGCTTCGTAGCTCCGACCTCACAAAAATAATGCAACATGTCTTTTAGATTAAGTTGGAACACGTGCTTGGCTTTAATTATGAAGAGTATAAAGAAAATCAAATGCTGTGTTTTTTTTAATGATCTTCAAAATATTGCATTTTGAGAGACATGTGCTCAGCTGAACATTTCTCGTTAACGTTCGAAGGCACTCTCAGATATTCCGTGTAGCACATTTGTTCCCCAGACATATGGCAATGTTATAAAAACATTGGGAAGTTTGGCATTTATACGCGCGGAGAAAAAGATCTTAAATTTCGGCATCACTGAGACTTGTGCCGAAATCGCGATTTTCTTTCTTAACAGAACCACATGAAAACTGCAAAGTAATAATTTTCTGTCGACACAAACGATCTGTAGTGTGCGGAAAAAAAATTACAGACCTACAGCTACAATAGTGTTTATGTAGCCTCTCATGGAAATCCCATTTTCGCGAAACTCTAAAGAGGCTGTGGCGGCTCAGTGGAGACGTGAATTTTTTCAAGGAAGGTGAAATTTTTTTTCGCAAAATACAGCGTTTTGCATAGCTAGAAGCGCGAAACTGCAAGATGACGGAAACGTCATGAAACATCACCAAATGACGTGGAATCGCAGAATACAGCGTTTTGTACAGATCGAAGTAAGAAACTGTAAGATCATGCAATCCTCATGAAACACAACCAAACGACACGAATCGCAAAATGCAGCGTTTTGCACAGCTAGAAAAACGAAACTGCAAGATCATGCAATCTTCATGGAACCACCAAACGACATGGAATCACAAAATACAGCGTTTTGTACAGATCGAAATGCGAAATTTCAAGATCATGTAAACATCATGAAACACCACCAAACGGCCAGAAATGGCTGAATACAGCGTTTTGCACAGCTAAAAGTGCGAAATCGCAGGGTCATGCATACGTCAGGAAACACCACAAAACGACGTGAAATCGAAGAATACAGCGTTTGGCACCGTTAGAAGTGCGTAAATGCAAGATAATGCATACACCATGAAACACCACCGAACGAAGTGACATCGGAAAATACAGCCTTTTCTATAGCTAGAACTCTGAAAGTACCACATCATGCAAACGACATGAAACACAACCAAACGACGTGACATCGCAAAATACAGCGTTTTGCATAGCTAGAAGTGCGATACAGGAGGATCATGCAAACGTGATGAAACATCACAAAACGATGTGGATTCGCCGAATACAGTGTTTTCTACAGATCGAAGTGCGAAACTGCGAGATCATGCAGACATCATGAAACATCACAAAACGACGGGGAATCACAGAATACGTTTTTAGCAGGTAGAAAGGCGAAACTGCGAGATCATTCAATCACCAGCAAACGGCGCGAAATGGCTGAATACAGCGTTTTCCACATCTAGAAGTGTCAAACTGCAAGTTTATGCAAACGTCTTGAAACACCAACAAACGAGGCGATATCGCAAAATACAGTGTCTTGCATAGCTAGGAGAGCGAAACTCCAAGTTAATAAAAACATCATGAAACACCACCTAACGGCCCGAAATGGTTGAATACAGCGTTCTGCTCAGCTATAAGGGCGAAATCGCAAGGTCATGCAAACATGCAAACATCACGCAAAGATCATGCAAACATCACGAAACCACCAAATGACGTTTAATCGGAGAATACAGCTTTTGTACAGAGAAGTGCGACACTGCGAGATCAGTAAACATCTTGAATCCCCACCGAACGTCGCGAAATGGCTGAATACAGCGTTTTGCACAGCAAGAAGTGCGAAATCGCATGTTCATGCGAACGATATGAAACACCAACACACGACGCGAAATCGTAAAATAGTGTTTTTAAGCTAGAAGTGCGAAACTGCAAGATCATGCAAACATCACGAAACATCACCAAACGGTTGGGAATCGTAGAATACAGCGTTGTGTAAAATTGAAGTGCGAAACTCCAAGATCACGCAAACGTCATGAAACATCTCCAAACGACGTGGAATCTCAGAATACAGCGTTTTGCACAGATGGAAGTGTGAAACTGCAAGATCATGTCAACAGCATGAAATACGACCAAACATCGGGGAACCGCAGAATACAACGTTTCGCACAGATCGAAAAGTGAAACTGCGAGATCATACAAACGACGCGAAATGCCTGAATACAGCATTTTCCAAGGTAAGAATGCGAAATCTCAAGGTCATCAAACATCATGAAACACCATGAAATGACGCGTAATGGCTGAATACAGCGTTTTCCGTAGCTAGAAATGCCAAATCGCAACGTCATGCAAACGTCATGAAACACGAACACACGAGGCGATCACGCAAAATACAGCGTTTTGCATAGCTAGAAGTGCGAAACTCCAAGTTAATAAAAACATCATGAAACACCACCTAACGGCCCGAAATGGTTGAATACAGCGTTCTGCTCAGCTATAAGGGCGAAATCGCAAGGTCTTGCATACGTCAAGAAACACCGCAAAACGACGTGAAATCGAAGAATACAGTGTTTGGCACATTTAAAAGTGCGTAAATGCAAGATAATGCAAACATCATGAAACCACCAGAAAACCTGAAATCGCCAACTACAGTGTTTTGCATAGCTTGAGGCGCGAAACTGCCAGATCATGCAAACGTCACAAAACAAGCAAACGACGTGAAACCGCAAAATACAGCCTTTTCTAAAGCTAGAAGTGCGACACCGCAAGATCATGCAAACGTCATGAAACATCACCAAACAACTGGAATCGCAGTTGTTTTGTTCAGATCGAAATGCGAAACCGGAAGATCATAGGTCATGCAAACATCAAGAACCATCACCTAAGGATGCGAAATGGCAGAATGCATCGTTTTGCACAGCTAGCAGTATGAGAATGCCAGTTCATGTAAACGTCATGACACACCACCAAACTTCATGAATCGTCGAATACAGCGTTTTGTATGGATCGAAGTGCGAAATCGCAAAATCATGCAAACGTCATAAAACACCTCCAAACGACTTGAAATCGCAAAATACAGCGTTTTGCACAGCGTTTTGCACAGCGCGAACTTAGCTAGAGATACCTCAGTGCGTCTTTGAATAGGCTGGGATGAATGGCTTGAAGTTACGCAAAAAACCAATTAAAACTGGGGCGCTACAAGGTCTGAGGGCTATTTTAATTTTATACCATGTAAATGACATCGTCAACATGTGTGGGAATTGTAACTTCAAAATACATGTTGGTCTATTGTGGGAATCGTTGCGCATTCAATCGGACGAACACAGGAAGGAAAAGACAGCGTAAACGAAAAATTCGCGCTCTTTTCGTTTACGCTGTCTTTTCCTTCCTGTGTTCGTCCGATTGAATGCGCAACGATTCCCACCATAGACATGCACCAACTCGCCCAGGAAGAAGTTCTTAAATATGCTGGTGACCGCACACTATTCTTCACGTGAAGAAATTTTAGTACCGTTGAGGCGACAGAAGCACACACTTGTTATAACTACAGACCGGATTACAGTGTCTATAAAAGCCCTTTTTTGGCGATCGTGCCTAAACGTCTATAAGTGCCTATAAATGCTTATTTTCCAAGTGGGTGCCCATATGAACGCTATTTAAGCCCAAGTTTCCCTTTCGCGTGCAGTTTGAGACAGTTATACATGTTACCAGGCAACAGTGACCTTTAGGGGGGGTTCAAACTAGCCTTCTCGTTCAAACTATTTCCGGAAAACAACCGCTAGCAGCCGATAAATGGGACACGCCGGCCATCCTACGCCAACGCGCTGAGCTGTCGCTAGCGGCTAAAGGAGGAGAGGTTCAGGAGAGGAAAAGACGCTGTTTCTGCAACCCTAAATGGGAGCAAGTCAACGTCTACTATGGCATGGGGAGAGGGAAATAAACATGGAAGTGAACCACCATGAAGACATGGGTGTGGCAGTGGACAAGAAATAGGAGCTTCCTCTGTGCTGCCGCGGGAAGGTGATGGACCAATGCGAAACTATAGAGTGCTGTCAGGGGAAGGGAGTGTAGATCAAAAGTACGAAAAATCTGATGTGCACGCGGGTTTGGTTTTGTTTGTTTATGCGTGCCCAATGTAGAGCGTTGGACCCGAACAATTTTTGAGGTTGGTTTGTTACGAGCCACGAAACCGTTATGCGAGGAGGCGTCATGCGCAAGAATGCAAGGTCACGTGCGCATGACGTGCCTGAGCCCGGTCGTGCACGCGAGCGCTGTTGGGTAGTTTCGGCTTTCTCTGTAGTGTAGTGCCTATTTCTTTGGGATGGGTCTCTCCCAGTGCGCGCACGTTTGGAGAGGCTGCCACAGATCACGTATCCTACCGCGACACACCGCTTCACACAGCTGGAACTGTTGATAGGGACAATGCACCAAAATCGCGCCGAGCGTTGTTAGGGCTGGTGCCGGCGCGACGCGGGAACGGCGAAAACACGAACGCATACGAAATGAAGGCAGGTTAGTCTCACATCTCGCTGCGATTCGAAGAAAAAAATATTAAAATGGAAACATGACGCTTGTGTTTTATTATTTCTAAACTTTCATTCATCTATTTAAGCAACATATTACAGAAAGTACACATGTCACCCAGAATAATTCTGGAAGTGTCACGTGCTACTGGGAGCGATGTCCGATCACCAATGTCTACATAGAGGAGCGTCGTTCCTTGTTGTACGTCAACCCCTCCATCTTGGGTCGCGCGCCTGCGAGAAGGGCAAGCGCTGTTCATTTTGAAATTTCACATTTTTCCGCGGCGCGGCAAAGTGAAAGGGATAATCTTGTTAGGGACAATGCCCTAACAACATTGCGAGGAGCAAGTCAACGGGGGGCAAGTCAAGGTCTACTATGTAATGTAGACGTTGACGATCACGTCTGTCAAGGTTTGCAACGCGTAACGTTGCAAATCTTGGCAGACGTGATCGTGAGCGCCAAGTTCCTTAAAACACTTGTGAGTTCTTAATGCTGGGACCTGGTGAGAGGCCCTTTAAAGGTGTTCGTCGACAGAGTAGCAAATGACCCTACGCGATTAGAGCCGGCCAATACGAGGCATCCCTTCCTTCTGGTTTTTTAGCGGTCCTAACTACATGTTTCTCTGCATGCCGAAAATAAAGAGATGCACGACTGTGTTGATTCCACGGTGGGCACTTTGCTCACCATGATAGAGAATAAAGGATAGTGTGTTCCAGGAACCGTGCGCCAAAAAGCACAATTGCGTGGCTATGTTCAACTGTTGGCGCCTTTGTGTCATCGTGAACAATCACATTTCTTGCTTTTCTGTCATAAATGCAGGTCGCGTACGTCTTTGTTTCAAATATTTTGCATTTGTGTAAAAATTTATTGTGCCTATATTTACGATTTTGGAAGCTAAAAGTGTGTTTTGCCACCCTATTTCTGGCGCCTAAAACGCACTTTTTAGGTGCCTAAAAATCCGGCCTCTAGTTATAACCTTCGTGATTGGGCCACTAAGAATAATTTATTGCTAAATGAAACGAGAACAAAATGCGTTCTTTTCGGAGCTCTCGGCACATCTCTTCTTTATGTTGCCATAGGCAAAATCTAAATTGCAGTAATCCAAGCAATTAAGACGATTGCAGTAATTCTTGTTGAGCATATATCATGGAATGAGCATACAGATCACTTGAGCTTAAAATTGAGACGCGTTGTGGGCGCTTTAAATTGTTGTCGACGCACTTGGCCCGTTACTGTAAAGCGACCTATATATCAGGCTCTTTTCAAAGTCCACTTCAACTACTGTGCTTTGGTATGGGCAAAAACTACGCAGACAAATATAAATTAGGCCGCAATACTTCAGAAAAGACCGATTAGGGCAAGACAAGACTTACCACACCATGAACCCAAAGGAGAATTTTTTGTTTAACATAATATTGCTATGCCAAAAGATATATACAAATTGATATATCTCCAATCCTACATTAGCGCAAATCGCGAGAAACTCAACGCAGTTCTGACACTTGCGACCCTTAAACACACTCAAAGGAATAATACTGGCGTAATAGTTAGTTAATTTGGTTTTTTATGGCGCAAAAGCAACTGAGGCTATGCTGCGCCAGACACAAGACGTTAAGGAAAGGACACTGAAATGATGAACCTTTAAGCTTATTTAACAAATTACATTCTTTCAGAAAGCTTAGCATGTCAGGCAGGGGTACTATAGGGTCAGCTCCTAGAAACAAAGCCGGGTGTAAAGGTACGTGTTGTTTGTATAGTTTGCTGAAATGTTTTTGTCTCTGTGTTTCAATGTTGGGACATGTGATTAGGATGTGCATAACTGTTAGCTGTCGACATAACACATTTCGATAAAGCCGTTCTTGGTGACGGCAGTTCTTCCATTCACCCAGTATCGGCTTCACCAGATGGAGCTCATTGCTCGTGCACAAGTCCCAGTGTTGTTGCCATTTTGCTAACAGCGCTAGACGGATTGTTCTCTGGCTGTCTCTTAAGGGAACTTTTATTTTTGTAAGTGTTTTGTGAACTGCTAAAGAGGCGCACTCATCTGCTTTTTCGTTGCCAGGTATTCCCAACATGACTTGGGACCCAGCAGAAACGTATAGAAGTTACCCCGCTATTTAAAAGTACCATGTTTAAAATGTCACCAACTAATGGCTCGCACTCGGATTTGATGTGTAGAGCTTTAAGTGCGCTTAAGGAATCTGTATATACGATTGCTTTCTCGTGTTTGCTATCGATGATTTTTCGAACAGCTTCATATAAAGCGTAAACTTCTGCTGTAAAAATAGAGATAAAATGAGGTACTCTCACACTAACTGCGCTTTCCCCTGTCACGATTCCTATACCCACATGGTTTTTTGTTTTCGATCCATCTGTGTAAAATTCAGTGTAATCTCTATATTTGTCTTGAAGTTCACGGAATTCCTGAATTAAATGTTCTGGTGGGGTGGATTTTTTGTTTAGATGGCTTAAAGATATATCGCAAAGTTGCGCCAGATCCAGCCATGGCGGTAGTCTCGGTGGTTTTATGGCGACATCAAGTGCTTCTTCAGATATGACATACGTCCGGCAGTATTCCTCGAAACGCAAGACAAGCGGCTTGATTAAGTTCGGTTTGTTAAGGTAGTGTAAGCGTGAACTACACTTTGTGACAATGTCGTAGCAGATGTGTTGTGGTGATGACCTTATTCTCAAGACGTATGACAGAGTTAATAATGTTCTTCGGTGACTCAAAGGAGGTTCGTTACATTCCACATATAAGCTCTCCACTGGCGATGTTCTGTAAGCACCACTGGACAGACGTAGGCCGAGATTGTGCACAGGGTCAAGACGCCGAATGTAAGACTCCCGTGCCGAGCCGTAGACGACACATCCATAATCTAAAATACTGCGCACGATGGAACGGTAGATGCGCAGCAGGCAGAGTCGATCGGAACCCCAGTGCTTATGGGATAACATCTTCAAAAGGTTTAGTGCTCTATTTGCCTTAACTTTTACTGCGTTTATGTGGGAAAGGAAGTTGAGTTTTTGGTCGAATGTAACTCCTAAGAATTTGTATTCTTGTTTTACTGGCATTTCAATGTTGTTTAGTTTAAGAGCAGGGTCAGGGTACAGTCCACGTTTTTGTGTAAAGAGAACGGCGGTAATTTTTTGTGCCGAAAAACGAAAACCATTTTGGTCAGCCCATTTCGTAAGCTTATTGATTGTTATTTGCAGTTGCCTTTCACAGGATGATAGGCTGGAGGCCCGAGAGGCGATCTGAAGATCGTCAACATAAATGGAGTGCATGACTGTGGGAGGTATGGACGTTGTTGATGGAGTTCATTTTGACTATGAAGAGTGTTGTGCTGAAAATGCAACCTTGCGGTACACCGTTTTCTTGGACAAATCTTCGTGAAAGCACTGTGCCAAGACGTACTTGAAATGTTCTGTTCGATAAGAAATCATATAAACAGTTCAGAAAGGTCTCTAAGAATTCCATGTCGTCAGGTTGTATCATATGCTTTCTCTAAGTCAAAGAAGACCGCGAGACAGTGCTGCTTGTGTAGAAATGCTCCTCGTATCGTTCCAGTCTAACGAGATGGTCGGTGGTGGAACAGCCCTTTTTGTATCCGCACTGGTGTATGTCTATTAGGTGCTCTGATTCGAGAATGAAAGTGAGTCTAATGTTTATAATGCTTTCGTATGTTTTTGCGAGACAACTTGTTAATGCTATGGGCCTATAGCGTCTCGGGGATGTTGGAGATTTACCAATCTTTAGAAACGGTATGACTATTGCGTTTTTCCAACATTCTGGCATCGTACCAGTTTCCCATATTTTGTTAAAAAATAGCAGTACATCCGTCGATGCTTGGGATAGATGGGCCAGCATTGTGTAGTGTACACGGTCAGGACCTGTTGCCGTTTTTTTACCGGCCGAGAGAACTCTGTTTAATTCGTGAAGTGTGAGTGGCTGGTTATAATATTCATTTGAAGCACTCGTAGTGGGCAGGCTCTGTTTTTCAGCGGATTCTTTGTATTTAAGGAAAGCGTTTGTGTAATTCGCTGATGATGATACATTATAGAAATGTTCACCTAATAGGTTGGCCTGGTCTTCCAGTGTTGTTTGTGTGCCTGGGTTTGTAAACAGTGGTATTGCGTATGATAAGTACTCTCCTCTAAACTTCCTCACCTGATCCCAGATATGTTTGGATGTCGCAGAACTATTAATGGATGATATATATTTTTGCCCTGAGCTCTTTTCCGCTTGCCTTCGAATGAATCGCGCTTTGGCTTTTGCCTGCTTAAAGCTTACTAGGTTGCTATATGTAGGGTACCTTCGTAAGGTTCCCCAGGCCTTGTTTTGCTGTTTTTTAGCTTCGGTGCATTCTTTGGTCCACCAAGGATTTAATTTTTTCCGCACAACACCGGACGATTGCGGTATCGCTTTTTCTGCTGCTGAAATTATAACCTGCGTTAACATATCGTTAAGCTCCTCAACGGTAAGTTCCGGTGAGAACACGGCTTCAAGCTTTGCGTTCTCCGTAAAAAGTGGCCAGTTCGCGAGTTGCAATTTCCATCGGCGTGGTTTGGTCGCAAATGTTTCGTAGGACGGTATGAGTTTGATTATGGCGGGCTGATGGTCACTGCCCTATGATGTGTCGAGGACTTCCCATTTAAGGTCGCTAAAAAGACTTGGTGAACATAAAGCGAGATCTAAACAGCTAAAAGTGCGTGAGGTTGGCGAAAAATACGTAAAAGCACCTGAGTTTAAAAGGCAGATATCATTTGATAAAACAAAATCTTCAACTGTCTGTCCTCTTCGATCAGTTTTGTCGCTACCCCAAAGAGTAGAGTGGGCATTAAAATCTCTAACTAAAATAAATGGGCTTGGTAATTGTTCTGCTAGATCTTCTAGTTGTTTAGCAGTAATTTGCGTGTGGGGTGGAATATAAAGTGAACAGATGGTGATCGTTTTATGAGATAAAATGGTGATGGCTACGGCCTCGAGAGGTGTGTTGAGCTTTACTTCACGAGTAGGAGTGCCGCCCTGTACGGCAATAGCTACTCTTCCCGAGAGGCGGCTACAGCATTCACGGTCCTTTCGGGCAACTGTAAACCCCTTGAGGACTTGTTTATGTTTTGCTCCTTGGTTAGTTTCTTGAAGACAGAATGCTATTGGTGATACCTTGTTTATGATGTCCTTTATGTCACCTAAATTATGTAGTAGTCCTCTGCAATTCCAGTGTACGATAAAAGCCATTGTAAGGTAAAAGTGAGCAAATTACAGACGTAAAATATTTCGTTATTTAAAAATGGTAGGTGACATGCTAAATAATTAAACTTGATACAAGAACGATAACCAACTTAGGTTATCGTTTTTTGCTAAACAAAGTGATAGGGATCTTGTCTTTTTTGTTGCGCTCCTGAGAGCGCTTGTCCTTCGGTGTCGTTGACACCGAGGTTTTTCGCGTCGACCTCCATTGCCTTCTCAGAGGCGCTGGAGGATCGAGAGCGTGGCACTGAGACCTGAGTCTCTGGCCTTGGGGTTCTGTTGATTTTAGGGCCCAGCGGGACTAGAGTCTGCTGGCCCTTTGAGGTGGACGGAGTAGCAGAAGCTGCTACCGTCAAGGGGGGCGGGAGGAGTCACTACCGGACCACTGTGTGTGGATCCGGAGGACGTCTGAGGCCTCTGTGACGCTGCCCCCCGCCTGCGTCACATCGGCATAGCTTCGCCTAGAAAGGTGAGAGAGTCGCTTTCGTGCTCCGAAGAAGGAGATTTTTTCTTTTACAGTTAGGGCGATGATTTCTTTTTCTTTTTTTCCAGCATGGGCAGGAGCGCGAATATGCTGGATGTTCTCCGTTGCAGTTTATACAGTGTGGTGTAGATGTGCAGTTTTCAGCGGAATGGTCGTTGGCGCTGCATTTTGCGCACGTTTCTTTGCCTCCGCATGAGTGTGAAGCGTGTCCGATTCTCTGGCACTTGAAGCATCGTCTGGGGTTCGGTATATATGGTCTGACATTTACTTTGAGGTAGCCTGCATCGAGTGATGTAGGCATTTCACTTGTTCCGAATGTGAGGATTATGTGTTTTGTTGGAATTTCTTGATCATTTCTGCGGATTGTTATTCTCTGTACTTTTGTTACGTTTTGTTCCTGAAAGCCTTCCAGCAGTTCCTCATCACTGAGTCCAAGAAAATCTTCCTCGGATATCACTCCTCTGCTTGTGTTAAGCGACCTGTGGGCTGAAATAGTTATGTTTGTGTCACCAATAGTGGTGAGTTCTTCCAACTTTTGTACTTGATTTTTGTCTTTTAGTTCTAGGAGGAGATCCCCGCTAGACATTTTCGAGGCTTTGTAGTTTGAACCGATTTTATCTTTGAGGCACCTGGCCACTAGAAATGGAGACAGTTTTCTCATGGGAGTCGTTTCACTATGGATCACGTGGTATTTCGGGAAACTTGGTGCACTGATTTGTAAGGAGAATTCAAAGGTTGCTTCTGTGCGGTTCCTCTTCTGAGGCCGATCAAAAAGAAAAGAAGCTTGGGATGCCATAAGAAAAAAATTGGCCGCGTATCTGCGTGCTTCGCTGCAAATGTCGTCGAAAGACGATAGTTTTGTGCCGACTGCACTGCATGAGGGGCATGAGTACCACAATTTAATAGCTGGGTAGCCGCTGGGCTCGTTTTTCGGACGTTTTCCGGGCACGCTTAGACGGACGCCGGCGTTTATCCGCTGAAATTTGGTCGTCGGTCTTTTCTTTGCGTTCTCTGATCATGTCTTGTAGAGTGGGTCGTATTTCATCAAGCGGCCATATATGTTTTGCCTTGCCTGAGACAGCGCTCTTCTACGATGAATCAGCCGCATCTGGCTGGCATTAATAAAACTGAAGAGGACGCCATCTACAGCGCTCCCGGGGAACATCGGCTTGTGTTGAACTATGCTGCTGCCAGGTGGCACCACCACAGCGTCGTTAAATCACTGGGCGGAGACTTGTTTTGTACACAACGGCGCATTCTCAGCGCCGCGTAATAAACACTAGGATCTTTATAATTACGTATCTATAGATTTTGTTTTAAAGGAACACTGTGAATAGTACTAAGGTATTGATGTTGTGCCTCAGGTATGCGTAATATTTGATTTTTAATTGCCCACGCTCACCCGTATGAACACATGCTTCTCGGTCAAGATTGGAGGTCGTAAGGCAGGGGGGTTAAACTTTGGCCAGCTAGCTGATTCGTGTGACGTGCCGACAAACAGACAAACAGACAGAGAGACAGACCAAAATTTCTCCGTTTAGGTATCCCAAGAAAGACTATCGTCTTTAAAATTATATATGTTCGGCAACAGCGCCGACCGCCCACCAGGGAGCCCTACAAGGGGGCGCGACAAAACTTTGAAGAAAGTCTGTACGCCGCCACTATAACCTGGTTTCCCCAAGGTTGGATTACCACACAAGGTTAACCCTCGCCGCCAGGAAAAATAGAAGTAAATGAAAAGAGTAGAAGACAGGAAAGATTGAAAGTGAGAGGGAAAGACGAAGATGTGAGGGGGAGAGAGAGAAAGGAAAAGGCGACTGCCGATTTCCCCTGGGTGGATCAGCCCAGGGGTGCCGTCTACGTGAAGCACGGGCCAAATGGGTGTGTTGCCTCCGCCGGGGGGGCCTTAAAGGTCCAATCACCAGGCGTCGGCTCAACCCCCCAGGATCCCCTTTTCCACGAACATGGCTCAGCCACGCACGGCTAGGCGTGGGAGGAGGTCGAAACCCCCCCCCCCCCCCGTTAGCTCGGGTCCGTGGTGTCGCCACAGACCAAACGCCTGCCTTGCGCAGACGCCCCTGCGGGGACTGGCGTAATAGTAGCGCAAAAAAAGACGAAGACAAGAAAGTGAACAACACAAGCGATTGCGTTGTTCACTTTCTTGTATTCGTCTTTCTTGCGCAGTATGAATCAGTACCAACTAGCTCGCCTTTCGATTTCGCTTCAAAGGATTTACTTTCATTGATGTAAACCCCCATGGGAAATATGATTATGAAGTACTACTTACGGCACACTGAAGCCTAGCCACGCGTCACCAAATATACTCAATGCTTATTAGCATCAAGACATAAGAATCGACAAATTAAAGACAACTGATCTAATAAGATTGTTTTTATAGGTGTGCAGTGTTTACATTTGGCACTTTGTGTTGAGTATGAGTGAGTACTCATGCGTGTGAGTGGACGTGAGTGTGAACGTGAGTGAGAACTCATGAGTGTGAGTGGAGGTGAGTGTGAACGTGAGTACTCATATGTGCGAGTGGACGTGAGTGTGAACGTGAGTGAGTGCGAAGGCTGAAAAAATTGTGGTGAGTGAGTTTGAGTGAGTACTCCCTTAAAGTGCCGACCTATGCATGTGTGTAACAAAAATTCATTTTTGTCTTGGATATCTAGTCCTCTCATTTATTTCGCCTTTCGCTTCTATCATTACTTGCTTTTTTTAAATCTCTGTATTTCGTTTGTACCCTATCATTGCTGCCGTATGACGGACGCTGTTTAGTCCAACTGCAGTAACTGCAGCTTTTTTGCCATCTTCCCATTGGCACCATTTTATCTGTTTTGGTGACAAAGAAAAGCACTGATTGATTGATTGACTAGTTGTCTCTGGTCTTTAGGGCTGTTCCGGAAAGCGCGGGTACTGGGAGGGGAAGACATTGGGTATTCTTTAACGGAAAAGTACGATTAATGATGAGGAACAGGTTGCACGAAATAGTAATGAATTTCAGCGCCTCAGTGCTCCGCATATTAGCATTCACTCTGGAACAGCACCACGAGTATTTTCATACTTCAAAGTACACACGGCATCCCTTATCGTGTGTTTAATAATCCTGAAATTCGAGGATAATCACGGTCAGTGTCGTAGAATAGTGTCAAAAAACAAAAAAAAATCTGAATACTGGAACGGAACAGAAAAGGTTCCCATGATTGACTCTCCTACCATCACTATTGGCACTTCGTTTTCGTTATCCTTCTATTTACACTAAGATAAATAAAGAAGCAATCAACTCAGTCATACTTGAAGAAAGCCAGCAAAAACACGGGACACAAGAAAGAGGCAGACGCAAACACTGCTGGAACTAAATGACTTTATTGAAGAGAAGCATTCACCCAAGAAACCTCACAACGCATGTGCAGCACAACAGTATCACCTGAAACGTCACCCAGTGAAAAACAGATTACACAATCATCTTTCTTGCGATCGTCGCAACACACTAAATTTCTTGTCAATGAGGCAAATTGACGGTGTGCTTATACACTTTTCCCCGCTTTTCTTGATGAAGTATGCCTGCACAATTTCTCGTTCTTCTTTGCCCTTTCCTCTTCCCAAATAACTGACATTACTGAAAAGCGGGTGGCAACCACATTCACGACAGTGGCGCGCAAGATTAGCCCCATCATTAGAATTCAAAGACGCGTAGTGTTCACGAAGCCTAGTATTAATACATCGGCCGGTTTGGCCGATGTATACCGGCCAGTTTGGCCGATGGTCAACGGAATGTTGTACACAACACATGTGGCACATTTAGTGAAACAACGCTCGTGTTTCATGGTGCACACCGGATTGCTAGTCTTCCCACGAGCCACATGTGAGCATAGACCAGCAAGTTTGCAGGGAGCTGAAAAAACAATATTTACGCCCTTTCGCCCAGCAACCTTTTTGATATTATGCGAAACCTTATGTACGGAAGGTGGGATTTCAACCGGTTTTTTTGCGGCCTCTTAATCTTTTGAAGTACTGATTCTGCCACAGCGTATAGCAGATCCTTAGGGTAACCAGCGGCTTCCAGCCTCTCGAACTGGTTGTCTAAGCTGCTCTTCATGAGGTGAGGGCAACTCTTTTTTAGGGCATTTAAAAAACAGTTTCAAATAAAACCTCTTTTAACGATCTTAGAGTGCGCAGACCCAAAGTCAAAAGTGCTTTCGTACTTCTAGGCATAAAACACCAACAAAGATGGTCATCACCATTCATGGTCAATGGAAGCTCTAGAAATCTGATGGACCGATAGCATGGAAGTTCTTGAGTGAAGTTAAGGGCGTCAGAAGAAGCCTCAAAGGCTTCCATGACCTCGTGTACAACCCCAGGTAATGAGTCAGATGACGACACTTTTAAAACAATGAGAAAATCATCGACGTATCTAAAGATACGGCAGACACGTTCGTGATTTACCAAGCCCCGAAGCGAGTTGTCAAACCTAGGTAAAAATATATTGCACAACAGAGGAGCAACGCTTGAACCTATGCAAATACCCCTTCTTTGCAAGAACATCGACCCCTTGAACTCTACAACCATGTATGACAGATACATCGTCAATAATTCTAAGAAGGCGTCAACAGACACACTACAATCATTCTGGAAGGCGATCGGCCCCGAAAGTTCTATTAGATCGCGCACTGCCGTAAGAAGTTCGTCATGGGGAATGCTGTAGAATAAATCTTCAATGTCGATTGAAAAGGCGAAATTTGCTCCAGGAATTCCCTCGTTGAGCACCTGCACGACGTCATTTGCGCAATCGACACCGTACGGGTCTTGGACTGGCAGGCTTTCCAGGTGTTTCTGCAAGAATTGACCCACCAGCTTTTGCCAGGAACCTGCCTCTGTTACAATGGCTCTGAAAGGACAGTCTACCTTGCGAGTTTTTGCAGAGAAAAACACCTGAAGAGAGTTGCTTTTACAGTTCTTCACACCTTGAGATAACCTGTCCAAATTTTTATCCTTCAAAAGCTTCAGTGCCGCTGTCTTCAATTTTGAGGGCTTTTGTTTTGTGGCCAGGTAATTCCTGTCGACGGCATCCAGTGCCTTTTCTGCGAATTTGCTCGTCGGGAGAACAACGAATCCGCCTTCTTTGTCCGCCTGCATCAGGGTTAAGTCCTTTTCAACGAAATAGTCGACAACGCGATTGAGTACAAGATTTTTATGTCCGAGCTGGCTACCGCTGACCTTTGAAAGCACATCCACTTCTTCGGACAAACAACGCCGTTTTTCGTCCTTGTCCGCTTTTTCCGACACCCTGTGAACCGTGGCCAAAAGCGCAGGCACAGTGACACTAGGGGTCATGCTGAACTTGGGACCTTTCTGAAGAAGCTCATGTATTTTTTCCGGTACTGAAACACCTTCAAGGTAAGTGACCGAGCAACTACTAGCCTCGGGCCTCACCTTCTTCGGTAGGATCTCCTTAACTGGTTCCAAAATACCTCAGTGGTTTCGCCAGCCAAACGCCGATGCTCCAAGAGGCATTGAACCCCCGTATGTTCATCACGTCCCACAAAGCAAAGTACTCGTAGTAAGTCATGTAGAAGCCTCACCTGTCGCCAGCATTCCGATTTCCAGATTTTCACTATCCGCCACAATGTCCCGAAGACGGCTTTATTAGACCAAAAAACGCCACCAGTTCCTTTGGTGCAGAATTCACCTTAAGGTAAACGGAGAGTTATCGTCCTCGGCAGGTGACGAAGGCGATGGCACTGACACAAAACGTCCTTTGGTCCTCAGTAGAATGCACACTTAGATGCCCAGGGAAGAAGAAATACGATGCAAAAGGGTTGAAATCTGGGCCAGTTGGTTCATGATACTTGAAGAAAGCCAGCAAAAACACGGGATACAAGAAAGAGGCAGACGCAAACACTGCTGGAACTAACAACTGTGACTTTATTGAAGAGAAGCATTCACCCAAGAAACCTCACAACGCATGTGCAGCACAACAGTATCACCTGAAACGTCACCCAGTGAAAAACAGATCACACAATCATCTTTCTCGCCATCGTCGCAACACACTAAATTCCTTGTCAATGAGGCAAATTGACGGTGTGCTTATACACTTTTCCCCGCTTTTCTTGATGAAGTATGCCTCCACAATTTCTCGTTCTTCTTTGCCCTTTCCTCTTCCCAAATAACTGAGATTACTGAAAAGCGGGTGGCAACCACATTCACGACAGCGACGCGCAAGATTAGCCCCATCATTGGAATTCAAAGACGCGTAGTGTTCACGAAGCCTAGTATTATTACATCGGGCGGTTTGGCCGATGTATTAATACTAGGGGTCAATTCTTGCAGAAACACCTGAAAAGCTTGCCAGTCCAAGACCCGTACGTTGTCGATTGCGCGAATGACGTCGTGCAGGTGCTCAACGAGGGAATTCCTGGAGCAAATTTCGCCTTTTCAATCGACATTGAAGATTTATTCTACAGCATTCCCCATGACGAACTTCTTACGGCAGTGCGCGGTCTAATAGAACTTTCGGGGCCGATCGCCTTCCAGAATGATTGTAGTGTGTCTGTGTACGCCTTCTTAGAATTATTGACGATGTATCTGTCATACACGGTTGTAGAGTTGAAGGGGTCGATGTTCTTGCAAAGATGGGGTATTTGCATAGGTTCAAGCGTTGCTCCTCTGTTGTGCAATATATTTTTACCTAGGTTTGACAACTCGCTTCGGGGCTTGGTGAATCACGAACGTGTCTGCCGTATCTTTAGATACATCGATGATTTTCTCATTGTTTTAAAAGTGTCGTCATCTGACTCATTACCTGGGGTTGTACACGAGGTCATGGAAGCCTTTGAGGCTTCTTCTAACGCCCTTAACTTCACTCAAGAACTTCCATGCTATCGGTCCATCAGATTTCTAGAGCTTCCATTGACCTTGAATGGTGATGACCATCTTTGTTGGTGTTTTATGCCTAGAAGTACGAAAGCACTTTTGACGTTTGGGTCTGCGCACTCTAAGATCGTTAAAAGAGGTATTATTTGAAACTGTTTTTTAAATGCCCTAAGAGTTGCCCTCACCTCATGAAGAGCAGCTTAGACACTGTATTCAACAACGCTGTATTCTGTCACTTCACGTCTTTTTCTGTTGTTGCTTGGCGTTTGCACCACCTTGCACTTTTGAACTTCTAGCACTGCTAAACGATTATTCTGTCATTTCGCGAACGTCTGGTGGTGTTTCATGAAGTTTGCATGACTGATTTTGCACTTCTAGCCCTGTAAAACTCTGTATTCTGTCTTTTCACGTAGCTTCGTGATCTTTCATGACGCGCACGACTTGCAATATCGCACTATCAGCAGTACAAAACGCTGTTTTCGGCCATTTCACGTCCTGTCTGGTGTTCCATGTTTCCATGACCTAGCGATTTTGCACTTCTAGCTCTTCTGAACACTGTACTTTAGATTTCACGTCTTTTTGTGGTGTTGTATGACGTTTGCAAGGCCTTGCAGTTTCGCACTTCTAGCTCTTCAAAACGCTGTATTCGGCGATTTCACGATGTATCCTGATGTTTCATGACCGCCATTACCTTTCACTTTCGATCTCTGAGCATTACAAAACGCTGTTTTCCGCCATTTCACGTCCTTTGTGGCATTTCATATTTCCATGACCTAATGGTTTTGCACTTCTAGCTGTTTTGAACACTGTATTTTACGATTTCAGGTCGTTTTGTGGTGTTGCATGATGTTTGCACGACCCTACAATTTCGCACTTCTATCTGAACGAAACGCTGTATTCCATCATTTCACGTCGTTTCCTGGTGTTTCATGACGTTTACACGACCTTGCAATTGTGAAGTTCTAGCTCTACAAAACACAGTATTCTGTGATTTCGTGACGTCTGGTGGTGTTTCATGAAGGTTGCATGACTGTGATATCCCACTTCTAGCTCTTTAAAATTCTGTATTATGTGTTTTCACGTAGCTTCGTGATTTTTCATGACCCGCATGAGCTTGCGATTTCGCACTTCGAGCAGTACAAAACGATGTATTCTGCCATTTCACGTCCTTTCTGGTATTTCTGGTGTTTCATGTTTCCATGACCTTGCGATATTGCACTTCTAGCTGTTTTGAACACTACTTTATGATTTAAGGTCCCTTTGTGGGTTTCCATGACGTTTGAACGACCTTGCAGTTTCGCACTTCTAGCTGTACAAAACATTGTATTCTGTGATATGACGTAGTTCTAGCCCTCAAAACTCTCTTTCATGACGTTTTCATGACCTTGCAATTTCGCACTTCTACTGTACGAAACGCTGTATTCCGACATTTCACGTCGTTCCGTGGTGTTTCATGAAGTTTGCACGAACCTACAATTTCGCACTTCTAGCTGTACAAAACGCAATATTCTGGGACATCGCGTCGTTAGGTGGTGTTTCGCGACGTTAGCATGACCTTGCAATTTCGATCTTCTAGCTGTAGGGTTGGGCTAGTTGGTTGATCGATTTTGAAGCCATGTTTAAACTGCGCGAAGACGACAACACTTAGACACATAGAACACGCACACACGAAGCGCAGACTTCCAACTGTGTTTATTTCATGAAGGTACAACATTTATAAGTTTCGACAAGGAACAAATTGCATCGATAGCCTTACAGTCAGCAGAAATGTTGCATGACCACTTTCGCGTTACAATCTCGGAAAACTCCTTATATGCCCTTCCAAGAAATCAATTTCCTTACGTGATAACGATAATGAGGGTGAACTAACACACGTGTCACCTCTTTTTGCAATGAAGAATGCCTGGATGATCTCTCTGTTTTTGTTTTTGCCTTGGAAAGGAATTTTGTTTTTTTTCTAGCTACGGAAAACAGCTGTCGCAGTTCTTGCAGTGTAGGGCAAGAATACTGCCTGTGCCAGTGCTCATGGATCCCCTGTGCTCCTGCGCACGTTCATTGAAGCAGCTACCGGTTTGGCCGATGTACGACCGGCCGCATGATAACGGAATCTCATAGATGACATTTGACACGCATTTGGTGTACTCAGACTTGTGATTCTTTTTGCACTCGCCATGCCCATCTTTTTTCTTTAGTTAGCAAAGGGCACACTTTCTTGAGTTTGCATGGTGCTGAAAATACGACGAGAATCCCGTGCCTTTCCGCTACTTTCTTAATGTTGTGTGACAGACAATGAAAATACGGCATAACAAACGGTGATTGTTGGTTCGAGGGTTGCTGTTTCCTATTTGTAGCTTTTATTTTCTGGAGTATGCTTTCAGAAGCACTGCGGATTAAGTGTTCCGGGTACCCGGCAGACAGCAGGCGTTCAACCTCACTGTTGAAACTGTCTGCAACCGAGTGTGCACAGGATTTATGTAGGGCGGACAAGACCGTAGACGTGATGACGCCTCGTTTAACGAGTTTGGTGTGGGCGCTCAAGTAAGGCAGTAAGCTTTTGTTAGACCTTGGGTTGTATGACCAGCAAACGTGGGTGTCGGTAAAAGTGCAGTTTAAGATCTAAAAACTGGACGCGGTTGTCCTTCCACATCCATCGAGACATTCTTCATTGCAAAAGGAGGTGACACGTGTGTTAGTTCACCCTCATTATCGTTATCACGTAAGGAAATTGATTTCTTGGAAGGGCATATCAGGAGTTTTCCGAGATTGTAACGCGAAAGTGGTCATGCCACATTTCTGCTGACTGTAAGGCTATCGATGCAATTTGTTCCTTGTCGAAACTTATAAATGTTGTACCTTCTTGAAATAAACACAGTTGGAAGTCTGCGCTTCGTGTGTGCGTGTTCTATGTGTCTAAGTGTTGTCGTCTTCGCGCAGTTTAAACATGGCTTCAAAATCTTATCCCTAACTCTTCCCAATCTAGGGCCCTGAAAACCCCCCTGTAAACACGTGGTGAATAGCATTGGAGAGATCGTGTCTCCCTGCCGTACGCCCTTCTTTATTGGGATTCTGTCGCTTTCTTTATGGAGGACTATAGTGGCTGTGGATCCGCTGTAGATTTCTTCCATTATGTTTATATTCGTCGATGCCCTGATTCCGCAGTGCCTGCATGACTGCTGATGTCTCCACCGAATCAAATGCCTTCTCGTAATCTATGAAGGCTATGTATAGCGGTTGGTTGTATTCCGCGCATTTCTCTATCACCTGATTGATAGTATGAATGTGGTCTGTTGAGAAGCATGTACGAAATCCTGCCTGGTCCTTTGGTTGATTGAACTCTAATGTCGTATTAATTCTGTTAGCAATTATTTTTGTAAATAGCCTGTAGACAATGGACAGTAAGCTGATGGGCCTCTAATTTGTCAGGTCCTTGACGTCCCCTTTTTTATGGATCATGATGATGTTGGCATTCTTTCAAGAATCTGGTATCCTCCGTGTCGAAAGACACTTCGTATACAGGGTGGCCAGTTTTTTTAACATAATATCTCCACCGTCTTTCAACAGGTCTGATGTTACCTGATCCTCACCAGCGGCTTTGCCTCTTTGCATTCCCTTTAGGGCTTTCTTTACTTCTCATGTCAATACTGGTGGGATGTCAGATTCCTTTGGGCTATTACTGCTTCTTATATCATCATCCTGACTGTCTCGGCTGCTGTACAGATCTCAGTAGAACTCTTCCGCTACCTCAACTATTCTATCCATATTGGTTGTGAGCGTGCCTTCCTTGTCCCTTAATGCATACATCTGATTTTTGCCTATGCACAGTTTTGTCTTATAGCTTTGAGGCTTCTTCCGTTCTTTAGAGGATGCTCAATTCTCTCCATATTATACTTTTGTACGTCGGCTACTTTACGCCTATTGATCAACTTGGAAAGCTCCGCTAGCTCTATTTTGTCTGTTGCATTTGAGGCTTTCATGTTTTGACGTTTCTTAATGAGATTTTTTCGTCTCTTGGGATAGCTTACCAGTGTCCTGTCTAACGACTGTACCCCCCGACTTCCACTGCACACTCCTTAATGATACTTGTCAGATTATCATTCATTGCGTCAACGCTAAGGTCGGTTTCCTCGGTTAAAGCCGCGTACCTATTCTGAAGTGAAACTCTGAATTCCTGTACTTTGCCTCTCAGAGCTAGTTCACTAATCGGCTTGCGTATCACTTTCTGCCGTTCCTTCCTCAAGTCTAGGTGATCTTACCATTCTGTGGTCACTGCATCGGATCCTTGTTAACTACTTCCACATTCTGTACAATGCCCGGGTGGGCACACATTATGAAGTCTATTTCATTTTTAGTTTCGCCATTAGGACTCCTCCACGTACCCACGAGTAGCCCGTTTTCTGTAGAAGGTATTCCAGATTCGTAAATTATTGCGTTCATCGAATTCTACTAGTAACTCCCCTCTGGCGTTTCTAGAGCCGATGCCATATTCCCCAACTGCATGATCTCCAGCCTGCTTCGTAGAATCAGCAATGAGTAAGGTAAAGACACAGTATGGTGGGCGACATTAATGCAAAGGTAAGCTAGAGAGTAGCAGACGACAATTCAAGCTGCCTTAAATCGAATTCAAGCTTCCTTCAGTCAATGAGTGTGCAGTCGATGTGTTAGGCCGAACCGGGAGAGCTAAAAGAGATATTCGCTTCTCTCTCTGATTAACTTACATTCCCCTTGCTTGACATGTTGCATTGCTTATCTGGTTGAAGTGACCGCGGCGGCTTGCTACAAGGCGACGTATAAGGCAGTCAACTCGGGCCATACACTCTAAGCACGGTAACTTTTACTAAAGGTGCACAATTTCACGGATTTGTGTGCCTATAAAATAAGTCATCTAGTAACCTTTGCATAATTAACCTCTATTTATAGTGCAAAAATTTACCACTCCAGTGCCACGAATGTCAAAAAATGGGCCATGTGCAGGAACGTGGTGCAGGAACATGGTGATTTGCCCCCGCTGTGCAGAGCCACACAATGTGGAATCCTGCCTCGCAACCGCCCTGAAATGTCCCAACTGCCATGGATCTAGACCTGTGCGCCGGACCCAAAATCGCCGGCGGCGGCGCGTCAACGGCGCGGGGTTCATCGGATCGGCGGCGGCGCGGCGCGCGGTGGGGGGGGGGGGGGGGGGTAGATTCATGATTTAAGAGTTTGTGGTGATAGAAGTTTGTCTCTTGAATATTGAAAAAAAAAAACTGTTTCCCCGAAAGGGCGAAGCAGTAAATGCGACAGCAACATGTCGTAATGTTATAACAAACTAAGGCTAGCAGCTAACTCTTTTTCACCCGATCTCGCGAAACTGCAAAACACTGGTGTATGGGAATGCGGCCGCTCCCGGGAAAGAAGCAGTTCTCATGAAGTTTGTTGTATCAGTGGTCACAGCACGACGCAGTGAGATGATAGCGCGTAGAAGGTTATACGAGACGCGTACGTTTGCTGATGCCTGCCGAAACCGATGGCAGGCCTCGCACGCGATGTGATGTAATCGCATGCGCCCTACGTACGATGGAGATGAGCAGCTTGTTTCATCTGTGCTCCAGCCGTGTTCCTCGATAGCGCTCGCGAGCTTTTACTAGCGGGTACAGCATGCAATGCGCGAACAAAAGTTACCGATTTGGGCTTTATACGGAACATGACAGCGACAATGAAAACCTGAACAGGGTGTCCATATAATTGTTATTGCAATCAAAAAGTATACAGTAACCGTGGAAGCGGGTTGGCCTATTTTTTGGAGAGCTGCGTAGTCTTCACTGTAAAGAGTCCGTCCGTTGGAAGAATCAAATAATCCGGTTCCTCTTCCATTCGTTCCACTCCATATCTCCTCGACACTTATTTCTTCATAAAACATGTGTACAATTGGAGCACTAAGCGTTGAGCCCATCAGAATTTTGAGCTTGTTGGCTGCCCTCTGTTAGTTCGCCTTGCGTAATCGGAAACTCACAAAACAGTGCAAAGTAAGTTCATCGCGCACGGTAATCACGCGAGGTGAGGAAGAACGGGTGGGCAGATGCATGACAAAGCAGGGTAGGAGACAATTCACAACTGATATTTCTCGTATATGGACCAATAGAAAGTATTTGCTCTAATCATGTCACGTGAATCCCCGTTCTGGCGTAATGTCAAGGGCGGATACTGCGCTCGATATTGTATTTTCAGAGGCTGTACTGGGGCCGTTATAAAGACAGGATGTGCAAACACGGACGCAAGAAAGTAGTCCAGACACCGCAAACGCCGCCACCTGAAAAATCGTACAGCGGCGGAAAAGGATAGACAAAAAAAAAAAATTACCACCTTTGCACCAATGGTGCCAATCCTGAAGGAAGCGCGGAGTTGGGCAGCCTTCTTTGTTTCTCTTCGGTTCTTTTCTTTTTTTCCTTTGTTTCCTCTTCTCTTTCTTTCTTTTTCTCTGTTTCCTTTTTTTTTCTTGTTTTTTTTCTCAATGTTTACTGATTTCTTCCTCTCTCTTTATTTATTTATTTCTCTTTCTTGCTCTTTCTATTCTTCCCATTTTTTTGCTTTCTTTCTCTCTCTTTCTATTTTTTTGCTTGAATTCCGTTTCTTCTATTTTTATACCTGGCTTTGCCTGCGTTATGCCAAGCGACGACAGCATACGACAGCATACGACAGCATACGACAGCATACGACCACCCGGGCCACTAAACTGCTCTGCACTTGACATCATCATCAATGTGCTCGAAGAACTAGAGGAAGAAGACTTCTCCTTGGCGCGAGCGGGCGCTCAATATGCGACAGATGGCTGTACTATTTGTGGTTTTTCCTGCGTTACGTCAAGCTACGACAGCATACGATGACAGCATGCGATGACTGCATACGACAGCCCGGGCCCTTAAACTGCTACGCACTTAAAACACTTATGTGCGCATTCCCGGGCAAGAGGCGATACCGATCAGTCAGTTGCGCGTGATGGTGAACGTGAGAGATAATTGGTCACTCTCTTGACTTCACCCTTGTGTCGTCACATCGTGTCATTTTAACATGAATACCTACCAACTATCTCAGCTATTGGTTATTTTAAGTGTTTCACTGCCTTTACTTCTCTATTTATTTATCGACTTACTCGAGTAAAAAAAAGTAAGAAAAAAGAGTGCAATAAACGATTGATATATATTACTTATCTATTTGATTTATCTATGTACAATGTAGTAGCCCCGAGACTCCACGAATATGCTATCCAGCGAGTTGGATCGTCTCCCTTTAAGGCTGTAGGACGCCGCAGCGTTGAGGTCAGGCAATACTCTTGAGACTTCTGGAGGAAAGAAACATATGTACGACAACTTCCGGGGAGCTACTCTCAATGTGACCATCTGAAGAAGATGTTCACAGTCCATTTCGGCAGAGCGCATTCAGTTACTCGAAAAAGCGGTTGGCCGTGGTGTTTGCTCTTGACCACGGCGATGCGTCCACCACGGTGGTGTAGCGGTTAGGGTGCTCGACGACTGCTGACCCGAAGGTCGCCGCTTCGATCCCGGCCGCGGCGGTCGCAATTCGATAGAGGCGAAATGGCAGAGGCCCATGAACTGTGCGATCTCAGTGCACGTTAAAGAACACCAGATGGTCAAAATTTCCGAAGCCCCCTGCTACGGCGACCCTCAATCATAGCGCGGTTTTGGCACGTTGAACCCCATATATATATATATATATATATATATATATATATATATATATATATATATATATATATATATATATATATATATACATATATATATATTATAGGCATGGTGGCGAAAGTGGCCGTAGCGTTACAAACAGTGAAGTAGATCCTCCGTGCGAACATTAACAACGGAAGTGTTTATTTCGACAGTTTCGGCCAGAGGCTGGCCTTCATCAGGAATAAGGGTACATGTTGCTTGCGCTCACATTTATACAATTTTGCAAGGAAAAGTGAGAGAGGAAAACAGACAAAAAAAAGAAAGAAAAACTGGACTCGGAGAAATTTCCAGGGGTAACTGCGCTATGCAAGTGGCGTCGTCAATGCTTAAGTCTTTGTAAGCACTGCGTTCGATGTGTGTTCGGGTGGCGGTACCTTTAATGTAGACGGGGTGTGCGAGTGGCCGGCAACGTAATGAGCTGGTGTGTGGCGGAAGTGCACGTCCAACGACCCACTCGTTTACCAAGTGTTCGTCTCGCCCCCTCGTTTTTACCGACAGTCACCATTCAGGTATCGGCGGCCTGGACTAAACGACTGTGGTGGGGCAATCGGTTGGCGTCTTTCGTCTAGCATTCCCTCCGTTCGCATATTGTTCCTCAACAAGGCTGCTCACCGCGGCTCCGGCGGGGCGGCGCGTGCAGAGAAGGTTCTGTAAAAAGCTGAGACATTAACAACTCATCACTACGGGGACGTCTCGCTTCGAGGGGGACACCGCGCATTGCCGCGAAGGGAAGCACACGGACGTTTAATGTAGATATTAGTTTGTTCTGGGATTCCGCGTTCGGGGGCTCTTGGTTGTGCATGCGGTGGCTGTTAGACATGTCAAGTTTAAAATGATTGATCGCTTAGTAAGGCAGACGTAGACGACAGTAGTACTTCAGAGAGAGTAGTAACACTACAAGACATACTAAAAGATATTTCCAATTGTCCAGTCACCGTCGCAGTTACAGTGCCACGAAATCCTAATTGTTATGCTTATTATTATTTTACAGTGCTTTAATTGCTGCAAGTGTACCCGGGTTCTCATTTATGCCTCCTTCGAGGGTGTTAAACCGGTGTATGAGGTATGACTCGCGTTGTTCACGTTCCCGGTTTGATTTAAATCCGTGTTTCTAAGAGTGTAACTGATAATTTGTCAAATGAATGGCCGGGAAGGTTAAGATGTTTCGATAGAGGTAGATTTGGGGCTGATTTTGCGTGGGCTCTGTGATTATTAAAACGAATCCTAAATGGTGTTTCTGTTTGTCCGATGTATTGCATGTTGCACACGTTGCATTCAAGTAGATATACTACGTTAGATGAATCGCATGTTAGATTTCCTTGTATGTTAATTGAAAACGTTGGATTGTGTGCTGGTTACCTTGCTTTGTCTCTCGCGTCGCTTTACATACAAGACATCGAGGCTTTAAACAAGGTCGGCATGAATTATTGGGAGTTGAAGTACTGATTTGGGAGTTTTTGCGAGTGTGTCTTTGAGATTGCGCGATCGTCGGTAAACGACGCCAGGAGCGGATCGGAAATGCGCGTTTCAGACGTTCACTTTGTTCCAGTATGTTGTAATGTCGTTTAAGGATTCTGTTTACATTGGGAAAGTTCGTGCTGTAAGTTAAACACAGGTTTGTCTGTTGCAGGTTGTGTTGTGGTGGCCGCTTCACAAGAAGGTCATCACGCTTCAGTCTTCTAGCTTTTTGAACAGCGTCATCAATTACACGTGGAGGATATTTCTGTTTATCGAGCATAAGTTTTAGCCTTCGTGAGCTCCTGTCAAAATCGGCGTCTCTTGAGTAAATTCGCTTAAAACGATGGGCCTGGCTGTATGGAATGCTGTTCTTACAATGGCGTGGGTGGTCACTTTGGTAGTGGAGGTACTGTTGTCGATCCGTTGGTTTGCGGTACAGGGTTGTGGAAAGTTTGTCATCTTCTATCGTTATGGTGACGTCAAGAAAATTTACGGTTACTTGCGAGTAGGTGTGTGTGAACTGTATGTTTGGATGCACAGTATTGTAAGTGTCGATAAGGCTTAGGAGTTCGTCCTCGCCGTGGGTCCAAATGAGAAAAATGTCGTCGATGTA
>JALIZH010013008.1:0-25129 GCA_030522465.1 Rhipicephalus appendiculatus
ACGTGATGACACAAAGCGGCCACAAAAAGAAAACAAATAAAAGGACAGGGCATAGTCAGTCGAAACGGCCACAGGCTTTTGCCAAACACACTTTGGAAATTACAAACTGTCCTTGAAATTTGATTGATTTTAGTGGGAGACCAATTATGTGGGCACTCACGGAGAGTCCTTGCCGCCGGCATGCGCGCTCATATATATATATATATATATATATATATATATATATATATATATATACTGGGAATGTTCAGTGGGTCTGGAACGTACAAAAAAGAAGCGGGATGCACGTACGCGAAAGCAATTCCTTTATGCCTAACGTTTCGGCAGTGGGACGGCCTTCGTCAGAGAAGGCCGTCCCAAAGGCCGCAACGTTAGGCATAAAAGGAATTGCTTTCTCGTACGTGTACCCGCTTCACACACACACACACACACACACACACACACATATATATATATATATATATATATATATATATATATATATATATATATATATATATATATATATATATATATATGCTGAAGAATAACTTCGGTTGTCGCAAGGTTACAAGTATAAAAATAGATGCGCCTTCACATAACTGTTTATTCTGCCGACGTTTCGACGGGAACCCCGTCTTTTTTCAAGGCATAACAATATTTACAACGTGTCTCTTTTATATACCGTGTTAGGACAGGAGGGAAGAAGGCGGAAAGGTAAAGACGAACGTGAAAAGGGGGGAGAAAAAAAAGAAGGGGGAAAACGAGCACGAAATAAGAAGGACCGGCATGACAAGAGGGTAAGAAAGAAAGAGCCGTTTTGCCTGACCTGAACATTCAGGTGGTTTAAGCAGTTATACTATAATTGACAACACACTGCACACCCCCACCTCCACCTAAGTGGACAGTCTGACGACCCCGCTCGTCTGGTATTGCTCTTTCCGGTGCAATCCCCGGGCGCCTTTTTTTTAATAATGTCCGTGCTTGAAGTTTGCGGTGTAAAGCGGCAGAAAGTAGAATTGTTGGGGTGAGGACTGAGGGTTTCCGGTGCATGCTTTCAAATGTCGGCGGGGTTGCACGATCTGAAGGAGCCGGTAATGTGGCCCCGCCATCAATATTCATTATATGGATTGGCTCTTTTAGAGAAGGAATAGAGAAGAGATGTAAAGGAAAAAAGCTTGTTAGTGTAACGACTGCAAAGTGTAATTACAACGCTTATTGGGTCTCATCAAACATGTGGCATTAAAGGGCGCAGTATTGCAACGAACATACATATTGCACGAAGTGTATTGGGAAGTATGTGATGTAGTTGAGGATCGGGTAGCAATGCTTCAGTTAGATCTTGCGAAGGCATTCGATCTAGTTTCTCACGAAGTTCTTTTTTCCTTACTTGAGCACTCGAATGTAGGCAGTGTGATAGCTGATGGTGTCAAAATGGCATATGCGAATTGCTCTACTAGGATCATAGTTAATGGGGAGCTAACAGACAACATTTCTGTGTGTTCTTCAGTGCGCCAAGGGTGCCCATTATCGCCTCTGCTATTTGCTGTCTATATTGAGCCCCTCTGTTTGAGTATAATACAGAACGAAAATATCAGAGGTTATAGCTTGCTTACAGCTCAGGTCAAAGTTCTCGCTTATGCTGATGACGTTGCCATTTTTTGTTCCAACAAAGAGAGCACCGTTGAGGCAACAGCTGTGATTGAAAAGTTCTGCTCATATACGTGTTGTAAAATAAATTGGCAGAAAAGCTGCGGATTTTGGCATGGCGATTGGGATACTACACCTGGTTTTTTTTCGCGCTTGCGCATGTTGACACTGCCAACAACGTACCTGGGTGTCCCTCTAGACAAGTATAAAAATGATGACCAACATGGACAGACCTAAACACCTAAGTTAAAGGAAAAAAAATGCCCCCCACCTCCCCGAAGGGAAATCGTGAGGAAATGCGAATGCATTTCGCGCGTGCTTCACTCCAATTATATATGGTGGTTGTGGTTCGAAGAAGGAAAAAGGCGCCTAATTTCTGCAGCCCGGTCGGGAGCACTGCGCAGAGCCTTTTTTTTTTCTTTTTCTTGTTTTTTTTAATTTTTTTTCATTTATTTTTTTAATTTTTTTTTTCATATATAGCTCCGCCGAGCTCCGCCGAGCTCCGCCGCAGTCCGCTTTTAGTTAACGCGCACGCTGCGAATTTTTATTGTTCAACAACGCACAGGAGAAACCTCCCCACCGGCACCACCTTGGAGGTCAAGATTCATTGCCATATATACGGGGTGGCCAGTGAACGGTTGTGCAGCGCGAGCAGTCGGTTTTTTCAACCAAGAAACTCGCTAGCAGACGCTGCCTGTGTCGGCGTCGCGAGGCGAGAGAGGGAGAGGGGGGGGAGCTTAGGAGAGGAGAGAGAGAGGGGGGGGCGCGCATGCGCAGTGGGAGTGTGAACGCTGCGGGCAGGGATGCCTAGAGGAGAGAGGGGGGAGCGTAGCAGGGGAGAGAGGAGGGGAGGCGCATGCGCAGTGAGGGTGTGGTTGCCGTGGGGAGGGGATGCCTAGAGGAGGGAGAGAGGAGGTTTTTTATTATTTTTTTTGAAAGGGTTTGCGCATGCGCAGTAAGGGTGGTCACGCCGCACACCACCACCACCGGATTAAGCTTCACCATAAGATGCTTCACATCTAACACCTGCCGGCGCGCACACCTCCTCAACCTATCCTCCTGCTCCTCCTCCGCGGACAACGCCAACGCCAACGCCGGATGCCTGACATAGCCCGACTATGAAATGCATTCGCATTTAAAAAAGCGGATTCATGGCAAGGCCGACAGTTATCTGTGTTCTCGCGTGCTGCAGTGTGTAATGTATTTCTACTGTCACGTATATGGTACGTGATGAATGTCCTATGTGCCTCGCGTTCTAGTATTCAGAAGATACATCGTGTATTTGCAGTTTTTATTTGGGCATCGACATGGGAAAAAACCAGTCGAACTAACTTGTTCCTGCCGGCTAAACGCGGAGGTGTTGGCCTTGTTCACTTATTTGTGCGCCAGATTGTCTCTAGATTTATTTTCCTCCGGGATGTGAATGATACTTTTTTACGCACTGTTGTGCAAATTAGGTTACGAAAAAAAATTCCAGAGTTTATAGTTTCTTCATGTAATGATATGGGAGGCCCGGTGACCGGATTCTTGCGTGAGGTCTTACTCTCATATAGAATGTTGAAAGTTAGATTTTGAAATGAGTACTTGAGTGCTGTTACAAAAAAAGAGACTTTATAAAGACTAAATCGAAGTTCTCATCCCGACACCTATGTACCGTTTACCATATCATGGACACCCAGGACAAAACATTTTAAAAAGGGTTAAGAAAATACCAATAACGCCAACTGCCAAAAGCTTCTTTTTCAAATTACATACGAATACACTTCCCGTAAAAACATGGCTTCAGGAAAAAGGCATTCTCATTCCTTGGACAACCGATTGCCTATTATGCCAAAAAGCAGTCTATAGAACATGCTTTTCTAGAGTGCAGGGATGCGGTATTTTACTGGGACGTGCTCCAGCGTACTCTAAAGAAAGAATTACCTCTGGGTCCTTATTGCATAAGGTTCGTCCCAATAGAAAGCCCATATGACATGATAATGATCCTGGGTCTACACGGATTATGGAAAACGAGAATGCAGGTACGCCATGCAGATGCGAATGTGAAATCTTCGAGAGACAATTTCATTGAAAGTGTCGTTCAAATTAGGGAGATCTTGAGAGCCCAGCCTGATCCACCAGACTGGGTCACTTTACTTGACGTGCTTAACGATATGAAAATGTTCTAGATTAGGCAGCTTTGCATCAGTGTGACACTATTGTGTTTTGTGTATGTGATCTTGCTGTACCTTTTGCACCACTGCAATAAAGAAAAAAAATGGCGTGTGATTGTGCTGGCTAGCGCAGCAGGCTACGGAGCGAGGGGTCGTTGGTTCGATTCCCCGGTCAGGTTGTTTGGAATTTTTTTCTACTGATTTATTTTTCTTAATGCCTTTTTTATATATACACATACATATACATATCCGGGACATGACGGCGTCGACAGACGGCGACGGCGAAAATCAGCCGAGAGTGTCCATATAATTGCTATCGCAATAAAACAGCGCAAAATATAGACAAGGACTGAAGAAGAGACGACAAGGCGCTTCTTCAGTCCTTGTCTATATTTTGCGCTGTTTTTACATTCCAAGCATGAACCACCAACTAGCCCAACTTTCGCTTCTAGTGCGCTTCCAGAAACTGTTTATTTGCCAACATTTCGATGAGAGACCGATCTTCATCAGGACCTTCTTAAAGGGACTGTCTACCGTCCTTCATCGCTTTTCTGTTTTGTATCGGTAATAAAAAGCGTACCATCTGAGGTGTCCAACCTTGCAGCGGTTTCTATGGAAAGGGAGTAGAAATTTTTAAAACAGAATTTTTCGATCCGCCTTCGGTCTTCTAGTGGTGTGATGAATGCCCACAACACTGGTTGGTGGAGACGATGACGGTTGTACTGCCAGTAAAAGTCGAAAACTGAAACCGCGTGCAGTTTTTGCAGACTTCACAAACTTTTGTTTAATAATAAAACAAATACCGTACTGGTCGTTTTAAGCACGCAATTTGCCAGATAAATTATTATTACCACGGTTTCTCCAGCTTTGTTTAGTCAGCCTGAAAAACCAGCGCAGTCGAGCGGAAAAGTTGGTCTGTTCCAGCAACACTGGTACTCCTTCGTTGTGAAACAAACTGTAGTGGTTTCACTAATTCCAAACGTGCTACTAAAACGAACATGAGACGTGCTTCATAAAAGAACAGAAGGTCCCTGCTGTCTTTCAGTTATGTTAAGGTGTTCTGTGCTGCATATGCGATATGAGAGCCAGCATGGACGCCTTGGTGAAACGGAACCTGATGGCAAAATCTTCAATGTAGATCCTCGGTGAATACTGGTGTGCACTTTACATATGAGAACTCGCGCAACCTTACCAGATTACGTTAGACTCACGGGCATGGTTCGAAAATTCCCTGAAGTCAGTCGCGCTGCTATTTGCCGAAGACTTTTTTTCCTTATGAGCAGCGCCGGACGCAGTGCTCGCGTTTCTCCGCCGTAGCCGTAGGCAGGCAGTCGAAGGCGCCGCCGGCAGTGCCACCGGGCGCCTCTTTGAATGCCTGAGAAAAAAAAATTACTCTCTGGCGCAACCTCAAGCTGCCTCCAGTGTGGAAAGTACAATTTCAAGTTCTAGATGTTTGTTTTTAAGCAAAATGAGTCTACCTGCGAGGATTTCTTTTTTTCCTGCCAGTAGATTGAAGCACCTCGCCGTTGGGTGACGCTAGCGGTCATTCTTTGTCAACTTTCAACATCAAATTAAAATTATAACTCCTTTTTATGGAACAAAAGCATGCTCGTTGCCGCCGATGTGATGAACAATCTTCTCATTTTCGCCGCAATCAGAAAAATTTTACCGAGCGGTAGACAGTCCCTTTAAATGCGAAGCATTTCTAAGCGAACTTCTGCGACATTGAGCGTATCTATCTATCTATCTATCTATCTATCTATCTATCTATCTATCTATCTATCTATCTATCTATCTATCTATCTATCTATCTATCTATCTATCTATCTATCCTATCTATCTATCTATCTATCTATCTATCTATCTATCTATCTATCTATCTATCTATCTATCTATCTATCTATCTATCTATCTATCTATCTATCTGCCCACGACTTGGTGCCCTTATGGCCGTTTGGTTAATGGAATGTATACCATAACTGGCATGGCATAGCGTGACTGCATGACAAACATAAATGACAGTTCACATCATGACAATCATGATATGCATCTATTAACGGCATGATTTACCTGCCGTGGTCCTGGCCCTCTTGCAGCCATCTCGTTAACTTGATATATACCAAAATATGTATGCCGTAACAAGAGCATATGACGAACATAACTAACAAGTCTTAAGGTGCAAATCATGACACGCACGTCATGCAAGCCATGGTTTACATATCATGGTCTCGGGACACTCGCGGCTGTTTCATTTATTGGAAATGCACCAAGGTTGGTATTCCGTGATGTCAATGTATCATGAACATATATAACGGGTGGTAACATGACAATCTTGATGTGCATGTCATGTACGCCATGACTTACATGCCAGGCTCATGGTGAGCTCGAGGTCCTTTCGCTAGCTTAATATACTCCGAAATTGGTGTTGCGTAACGCGAATGTATGACGAATATGTATGATAGGTGGTAACAGGAACATAATCATATGCTTGTCATGTATGTCACGATACATTCGTGGTGTGCTCGCTGCCGTTTCAATCACTCGATATAAACAAAACATTGGTTTTGCGCGACGTAACATTATAACGAACATATATGACAGGTGCTAACATAAAAATTATAAATTGCATGTCATGCATGGCATGATCTACATGCCACGCTCATAATGGGGCCGCGGCCGTTTCGCTCGCTTTACATACACCAAAATTGGTATAGCGCAACGTGACTGTATGACGAACATAAATGATAGATGGTAACATGAAAATACTGACATGCATGTCATGTGCACGGCGACCTACATGTATACTGCTCCTTACTGGCTGCTTGGCATTACATCGATTCCCGCTGTGCGTGAGATCTGCCGGATTTTTTCCTATTTGTTTCACGGCAGCGGAAGCCAGACTGTTCTTAATGAACGTGTGTATGCACGCACGCACGCACGCACACACACACACACACACACACACACACACACACACACATATATATATATATATATATATATATATATATATATATATATATATATATATATATATATATATATATATATATGTAGTCTAAGGATGACAGCGCCACTGGGGCTCGGGCGCGCGCTAGGCTATGGCGAAGACGAGGCGAACGAAGACATAGAATAAGAACAGCCGGCCCAGCGTACGGGCGTTGTCTCTTGTTTCTCTTACAATGGCGCAGTCGTCGAAAAGCTTCAGAGAACCCTAGCTGTTAGCTTGAGTTGACGCGCCTTCCTGAGGAACCCCATCACGCTTCCTCGATGATGGAACCCGCAAGTCGACCACCGCGGCAAGTATCGATCCCACCACCAGCGGACGGCGTCCAGGCCTCCATTGTGGTTTGGGGGGAACTTGTCCGGCGACGTGCTACTTCGCGACAACAATGCGCACGGGCTCCTCTCGCCTAGGGACGGCGCACATGCCTCCTCGGTACCTGGCAACCTGTCGGCGCTTCAAGCACCGTTCTTGGACGGCGTTCAGGCCTCCTCGGCGGTTCAATCTCGCTTCGTCGATGCCGCAGTACCAGTTCACGACACGACACCGCAACGGTTCCGCTTGCCTGAGAACCCGACATCACCCGACAGCGCCGCGAAGCTGCAGCATAGCATCGCGCAACTCCGGGTCACGACTAACGCCTTGATAGCGTCGAGCTCCCAGCTGTCTCCAGCCGCATTGCCAACATTGTGCGCAATCAGTGTCATGCTGGCTACGGCCGCCTCACAAGAACTTGAGGCAAGCTCACCCGAGAACTGCCGCGCGCTCCGGCGTTCCCTCACGGAGCTCTCAGAGCAACTGGGCTGCTTGGCGCGGGCACACTCCGGATTTTCGCCCGCCGTCCCGCCATCGCCGGCTGCCTGCGAAATTCCGGTGTTCCGCGGCTTCCAAGACCACGCAGAAAATTTGGTGGCGACCATCAACGCGGTCGGAGCTCGCGAAGGCTGGACGGACCAGCAGAAATTGTGGGTGGCCATCGACCACCTTCGCGATGCCGCCAAGGCATGGCACGCCTACGAAGGCATCGGGCTACAATCTTGGCCCGAAAGGTGTGCCAAATTTACAAGCCTTTTTCGACCGCTTTTTTGATGACTGCGACCCCCCTCCCTGCCGACCCATTCTCTACCGCGGATGGGAGACGTGAGGCTCCCCACCTCGACAGGGCACCTCCGGCCATCTACCACCCTGCCCTCTCTTGTGGAACGAGACAGGGAGGGGCACGGTGTAGCTGGGCCCTTTACCAACGTGCTCACTTCTATACATCGAGCTCACATGGGGCACCAGCTCGATGTCTCATCGCAGTCATCCAGCCCGACTACAGACAACAAGACCACCCTCGAGCCTCAGCAGTTGGTGGTGCCGCCTCGAAGCTCCGCACCACCTGGGCGCGTGGAGTCGTTTTCCCTTGTCCAGCCGGACGAGCCACAAACTGACGCACTCTACCAATCTACGGATGTCCATAACACCACGGCTTATGCTCTGCCTGTACCGGGACCACCTGTCATGACACCCGATGCCCCACCGAAACCACCTCCAGAGCCATCGGACGTCCGCCACTTGCAAACTGGCGAGTCCCTAAATGAAGCCGGGGAGTTTGCCAAAGTTGTCATCGATGACCGGTCACTAGAGCAAAAAAATTACACCATCTCCCGCTAAAGGGAACCATGTGTAGATGCATAGGTCGGCAAACTCACTCATGAGTCGACTCACTCAGACTCACTCAGACTCAGATTGAGCGTGAGTCTGAGTCTGAGTGAGTCCGGCTGAGTTATAATTAGGTGAGTCTGAGTCCGAGTGAGTCCGGCTGAGTTATATTTTGGTGAGTCTGAGTCCGAGTGAGTCCGCTTGAGGAAAATTTTGGTGAGTCTGAGTCCGAGTGAGTCAGGTTGACGAAAATATTCATGAGTCTGAGTCCGAGTGAGTCCGTTTGAGGAAATGTTTAGTGAGTCTGAGTCCGAGTGAGTCTGGATGACGAAAACACCGGTGAGTCTGAGTACGAGTGAGTTTAGTTGTAGAGAAATTTCGTGAGTCCGAGTCCGAGTGAGTCTGCTTCAGCAAAATTTTGGTTAGTCTGGGTCCTAGTGAGTGCTAAGCGAAAAACGTTTATTGAGTGAGTCTGCATGGGCTCCATTTATTTTGCCGACCTATGGTTACAAATATTTATAGCCTCCTTTTATGGCGTGTCTTGTAAAAGCCCTAGAAATTATTTTTCGAATTATCAAGCTGTCCATGCCCTCATGTACGAGGGCATGTAAGTGGGCTGTGCCGCATGTTCTGGCACATGTACAACTCCAGGCCACTTTTATTTAGCGACATCGTGATCCACATTGAGTTTGATCTACAATTGTGTACCTAATCAACGGAGAGTGAGTGCAATGTTCGAGCTTCATCATCCATGTGGATTCAAATACGACAAAGCAGCACGATTCGCGAGCATCGAGCGCCCCCTTCGCTCTCTGTTGCAATGAACCGCTTGTGTCTTTAGATGTCGCTTAGGTTTTTTTCATGAATAAATGTTGCAATTGGGAAATTTTCGAGTGCCAAACAAGACATTCACAAGTACGAGAGAGACAGGACGGGTGCTTTTGAATGCCTTGTGAATGCATTGTACAGCGCTCAAAATTTCCCAGTAGCTATGCACCATCTTGCCGAATTTCAAGCTTTGTTAAAAATGCAGCGACGACACAGACCATCGGCTTTCGTCATGTCATTCGCTACCAATTAAACAGCGGCTTCGTTATTTAAAGTGCCTAGATAAAGCTTGCCCCCGTGATACCTCGAAAGTTGTAGCGACAGGATTTCAAGAAGGAAGGGGGTAGAAACGCACCATTCATGCCATACGCAACGCTTCATCACTTGCAAAAACAAATTTCTTCGGGCTGTAATGTGGTCAAAAAATTCTGTTACCTCTCGGCAATTCAAGGAGCTTTTAAACTTTTATGACTTCTTAGAATTCTAGACTCTCTTTAGGGAGATATTGCTGCCATATTTTCCCAGCACGCCTGCAGTTCAGTCCTTGCCGACTCAAGCAAAACCCGTTTTTTTTTCGTATTTTTTCTTTTCTTTCCTATTCAAACACATTTCCATTCATAGTCAGTGTCGACGCGCCGAAGCACTTTCTGTGGTCCCTCAGCCGTCATTGTTCGTCCAAGCCACACGGCAAAAAGCTTCATGGCACGGCCGTTTCCCAGGCTAGTTTCTCGTATCTTGCTTTCGAGCTCCTAATACCCCCCAATATGCAAGGAAAGTACAAAACGAAGCAACAAGCTCGACACTCTAGGCTTGGGGCCTGCAACACAAATATCTCTATTCTTTCAAAAGTGAACATTCGGCAGAAGTCTGTCTGGTTGGGATAACAGAAAACTGGAGAAAAGAGAAAACTCCAGCCAAAATTTATTTTAAGAAACCGCGACGTTTCGAAGCATGATCGGCTTCTTGTTCAGGGGTGAGAAGGCCCGAGATGTGCAAAGCCTTTTTTGCCAGGCGTGATTGTTTGCTGTGAGTCGTCGCAAGCCCTGGCAGTAGAGAGGGAGGGCAGTGCTCCCGTGGTGTGGTTGATGTTTCCCGCTGTCTGCTCAATGTAGCAGCATTCGAGGAGGGGCCGCCGGCGAAGGTTCCTTTCTTTTTCCAAAATCACAGCGCCGTCGGGACTGGTATGGTGGTCAAACCGCTGGCAGTGCTTTGTCACTTCGGTCCGTCCGCTGTTCAAGTGACGGAGGTCATTCTTGTGCTGCCGCATTCTTTCATGGAAGTTCTTGGTTTCCTCAATGTAGGAAGCGGGGCAGTCGGCGCACGTGATCCGGTACACGACGCCCTGCGCTTTTTCCACACATGCGCTGTCTTTGGGCCGAGGAATGAAACTGCCGATGGTGGTGGATGGCTTGTGGGAAACGCGTCAACCCCCTGCCTTTCTTAGTATACGGGCTATTGCTTCGCTGGCGCCCGCAATGTAGGGGATCGACACACGGCGTCGTTGCGGCGCCGTTGGAGTCACGTTTCCCCCGTCTTTTCTCTTACGCAGGGCTCTGCGAATAAACGCCTTTGTGTAGCCGTTGGTGTAGAGGTCACGAATTATTGTCTTCCGTTCTTCTATCCGCTGTTGTGGCGACGATTGGTGATTTTGGTTGGAGTTTTATATTTAAACTCGTGACACAGCGGGTGGTTGGTTGTTTACACAATAAACGAAGGCACGTTTAGCTGCAGTAGGGCGATAGGAACTTTAAAATCGATTTTAAATACGTCCTAGGCTGTATTATCTGTTGATATTTCGTAGATGATGCGCGTGTGTGTACACAAATCTATCCCACATGTTATCTAGCCTTCAAAATTTTGTTTCAGAACTTCAATGGGAAAGATAGAGGGGGGGGGGGAGGAGTATGCGCTGGTATGAAGATAAGGAGCGGTCTCATAAATATACGAGACTCGAGCACTGCTCTCCATCCCTTACCCCCCTCTTTGCATCTTTCGAGAATGTAGGCTTTGAAGCAGGAAAGAAAAAAAAAGCGCATGTCCTGCCTTCATGTCACTCATTTTGTATTTGTTGTAGCACTCGCTTTCGATCATAAGTCGCTGAGCAGTGTCCCCTCACGGGAGACAAATTAGCGCATTTCTCATATGTTTCATGAATCACTAGATGTCATTATGAACCCACACCAATTGCCCATCAGTCTGTCATTCTGCAAAGAAAAACAGCACGTTATGGCAACCTCCGCTGCCCCATTTACCCGCTGAAAATAGGCTCCTCAATTATTTATTTATTTAATAGTACCCTGAAGGCCCGAAGGAATTACAGAGGGGAGCTGTGCATTTGAGAATGCGTAAGAGAGTAGCAGTTACATCGAAGTAAAAACAATACAAATAATAAGTTATTAAGGATAGATATAATAGCGACGCAGTGAGAATAAAAAGAAATAAAATTGCTAATAGCGCAGGGTTAGGTAAGTGAATTTATTGCGTCTGGTTTGTAGTAAATCCTCTAGTTGTCAGTTCAGGGCCTTGTCCAGTGACTTTTTTCTTAGAAATGAATATTCCTGTTCTTTCTGGGGACTAGTAGGATCACTGTGGAAGCGGCGCCCGCGTCCCCACCTTTCAATACGGCATTCTTGCAATCGGCTTGAGAAAATTGCCACCTCGTTTTGCATGGTCTGTACCAGACCATGCGAAAAGCTTCGACCATACCTTTGAGCACACTGGCCGGCTCTCATCGGCGCGCCTATGCACGTTCCTTTTTGCCTTGTGTCCGTATCCAGCGTGGTACTGATACGACTCTTTACCACTATCCACGAGATAGAGTAGTCACTAACAGTTACAACTGGTTCTTAGCCGGCTCCGAAAAATATCTTGCTAGAAACAAACGCAGTCACAACCCGTGTACTTAGATAAAGATGCACGTTGAAGAACCCTGGGTGGTGGAAATATCTGGAGCCCTCCACTACGGCGTCTCTGACAACCACATCTTGGCCCTTAAAATACGAACCTATATTATCCGCAATCACTTTGCGAAAGCATGACATCGACTAAACCGAACTTACCATTTCTATAATTCGAAACACTATAGTATAATAATTATAGGCGTTTAACGTCCGAGAACCATGATGTGATTATGAGGGGCGCCGTAGTCGAAGGCTACGGAAATATTGGCTACCTGGGGTTCATTACGTGCGCCAAAAATATAAGCACACATGGCTCAAGCGTTTCGGCATCCCATCGAAAATGCGGCCAGGGATTCGATGCCGTGATCTTCGGGTGAGCAGTCAAGCACCACAAACACTAGACTATCGTGGCAGGTGTTTTCAAGAAACTTTAGAGAGGCAGAACCATGCACCCTATAAAGACATGTTTCCAAAAATTTTTCAAGGGTGGTGAGCTCGATTCTGCAAAAAGATGGCCGCCTCATATTATTTTCTTTTTCGCGTTGTCAATGAGCGGTAAATCGACTGCAAGACCATTGGCAGTTTCATGAACGTGTTTAGAAAAGCGCCACATAACGTAATGTCAAGCTTTCTTCGTTCCCAAGTAGCGTGATTAGGCCTTCAGAACGGCAAAGCGTAAGAAAGGACGTGATTTATAATTGGGTCTGCCAAAAACGCACGTACGCGCTCGCCCATTGAAAACATGGCGCGTGCGCTAGCGCATTTCAAATGTAACAGGAATGAAAACCTAATGTTCTACGAAGGTCGGTATACCCATTCTTATATTTAAAGAAAACATTCTCAATATTGCAAAAATCACGTGTAATGTTGAATTTCTTTTACGATAGACATTGCGTTGCACGGGAAATAACTTCTTTTTGTTTGTTGAAAGCTATCATACATATATTTTGAAGGTTTCCTGGCACTTGTGAACCCTTTACATGTGTTATTCTACATAAGCCCTTCGACATTTATTGGATGAGCTGGGCCAAATCGAATATGGCTAATTTTTAGTCCGAGTACGTCTGGTTGAGAAAAAGTTAGGGCGAGTCTGTGAGTCCGCGAGTGAGTCCGCTTCAGGAGAATTTTGGTGAGTCTGAGTCCGACTGAGTCCGGCTGACAAATATTTTTTGGTGAGTGAGTCCGGCTGAGTTATATTTTCGTTATATTTTCGTGTGTCTGAGTCTGGAGTGAGTCGGGCAGAGTAATACTTTCGTGAGTCTGAGTCCAAGTGAGTCCGGTTGAGTTATATTTTGGTGAGTCTGAGTCCGAGTGAGCCCGGCTGAGTTATATTTTGGTGAGTCTGAGTCCGAGTGAGTCCGCTTGAGGAAAATTTTGGTGAGTCTGAGTCCGAGTGAGTCAGGTTGACGAAAATATTCATGAGTCTGAGTCCGAGTGAGTCCGTTTGAGGAAAAGTTTGGTGAGTCTGAGTCCGAGTGAGTCAGGTTGACGAAAATATTCATGAGTCTGAGTCCGAGTGAGTCCGTTTGAGGAAAAGTTTGGTGAGTCTGAGTCCGAGTGAGTCTGGATGACAAAAACACCGGTGAGTCTGAGTCCGAGTGAGTTTGGTTGAAGAGAAATTTCGTGAGTCTGAGTCCGAGTGAGTCTGCTTCAGCAAAATTTTGGTGAGTCTGAGTCCGAGTGAGTCCTAAGCGAAAAAAATATATTTATTGAGTGAGTCTGAGTGAGCTCCATTTATTTTGCCGACCTATGTGTAGATGTGAAGCAGCCGGCGCTAACGCTTACACTGGCGGCGGCGTTGACGCTGGCGCTCATCGCAGCGTTGCGCAGGAGAGAAAACTGGGGCGGCGCAAAGCCCGCAGTGATGGAGCGGTGTTTCCTACTGGAACATGCCAATCGCTGCTAATGGGCAATGAGATACAGAAGACTCCGACTGGACACAGAGACCCGCAGTCCACTTTTAATTAACGCGCACGCTGCGAATTTTTATTGTTCAACAACGTACAGGAGAAATCTCCCACCGGCACCACCTTGCAGGTCAAGATCCACTGCCATATATACGGGGTGGCCAGTGAACGGTTGTGCAGCGCGAGCAGTCGGTTTTTTGAACCAAGAAACTCGCTAGGAGACGCTGCCTGCGTCGGCGTCGCGAGGCGAAAGAGGGGGGGAGTGTAGGAGAGGAGAGAGAGGGGGGACGCGCATGCGCAGTGGGAATGTGGACGCCGCGAGCAGGGATGCCTAGAGGGGGAGAGGGGGCGCGTAGGAGAGGAGAGAGAGGGGGGACGCGCATGCGCAGTGGGAGTGTGGACGCCACGGGCAGGGATGCCTAGAGGAGAGAGGAGGGTGGGGAAAGAGGAGGGGAGGCGCATGCGCAGTGAGGGTGTGGTTGCCGCGGGGAGGAATGCCTAGAGGAGAGAGAGGGGGAGAGGAGGTTTTTTTTAATTTTTTTTAAAGGTTTGCGCATGCGCAGTAAGGGTGGTCACGCGGCACACCACCACCACCACCGCCACCGGATTAAGCTTCGCCATAAGATGCTTCACATCTAAAAGCTAACGGTGGTTCGGATGGTGACCTAAGCTTTCCTCACCTAGGCTGCTCTGCGGGACGAGACATTAGGGTGGACGTAAACCCGACGGTGCAGCTAAAGCCTGCCCATGAGCTCAAGGTGATTGTTGAGCTCATCTCTCCTCGACTTGGCATTTCACGGCCGCCGACATTACGGTGCAAAAGACCTCAGACAGCATTTTCAGGAGTGCGACGGGACGATCGTCGGAAGCACCTTCCTGCACCGAATATTCACTGCTCCTCGCTAGCTGCGCCTTCTGCACAGCACGTTGAGTCGCAGCGTGGCCGTGACCTGCGGCCGCAACGAGGCAGTCAATGTCGGCCACCTGAGACTTCGACACCTCAGCAAGACAGGTCCTGGCATGCACATGAGAGACCACCCAGGCACAACCAGAACCGCCCGCCAGAGTCGTTTTCTATAACTGTGGCGCTTCTGTGTCAAGGACCTGTGCACCCGCGTCTAACAGCGCGGCACTACCAATGTCGCCCGCTGGAAAGCATTTCGGCAGCTCCTCGTGCAACGTCACTGCGTGGCCGATACCGTCCGGCACGCAACAGCCAAGGCCGACCGCCAGAGGTATCGTTGGCACGTAAGCAAGCCAAGTGACTGCGTGGTCCTGACCGGCCTACGCGAGGCAGCCAAAGCCGCCCGCCAGAGACAATTTCGGTAGCTGGTCATGCTACGTCGCAGTCGCGGCCGAGTGTAAGGATGACAGCGCCACTGGGGCTCGGGCGCGCGCTAGGCTATGGCGAAGACGAGGAGAAAGAAGACATAGAATAAGAACAGCCGGCCCAGCGTACGGGCGTTGTCTCTTGTTTCTCTTACAAGTCATACGTCCCGGCTTCCTCGTCCATGGCACCCATCAACGTGCAGCCGCGGTAAGCGCAGCTTGAGGACGGCGTTCAGGCCTCCTCGGCACCTGCTCACCTGCCGCCACTGCCACCACCGTTCTGGGACGGCGTCTAGGCCTCCTCGGTGGCTCCACACCACTGCACCCGTACCTGTCACGACAAGGGACACCGTCCACGCGTCCTTGGCCATGAATCCCGCCGCCGTGAGCACCGGGACCACCGCGTGCTACGCGAACTAAGTCCCATGGTTCACCGGCCGCCTTATTCGACAACGGCGCGGATATGTTACGTGTCCTAACGGCACTATCTTGCCATCTCGACCACCTGTCGTCGTGGAACTCCGGGCTTTCGCCTGCCGCTTCACCATCGTCGGCTGTTTGGGCAGTGCCGTTGTTCCGCGGCTTTCAGGACAACGTCTTCGACTGGATTTCCACCATCAACTCGCTCGGTACCGTCCATGCCTGGCCAGAGAATCACAAATGGTTGGTGGCCATCGACTGCCTTTGAGATGCCGGCCAAGGCGTGGCATGCCTACGAACGGGTCACACGACGATCTTGGACAGAATGGTGTGCGCGATTGACATGCGTTTTTCGCCCACTTTTTGATACTTACGACTGCCTTGGTGCCAACCAAGTTTCTACCACGCATGAGAGCTTCGAGGACCACAACTTCAATGGTGCAGCTCAGCTGACCATGAGTCTGCCCTCCATTGGCGATGGAGCTCACGTGGGGACCCCCTTGATGGCCCATCGTTGCCTTCGAGCCCCACAAGAGAGACCTTCTCTGGCTGCTCCACAGAAGATGTCGGAAGCATGTGCTGCTCTCCACTGCTCGTCTCCCTCTCTGCGCCTGTATAAGACACCATTACAACGCTAATGGAGGCCGAGACCACTAATCATCAAGAACTGTTGGAAGAGCGGGTCCAAAAATCGTCATCGCAGGGACACGCGCAGATGTCGGCTCCCTTCGCGTTTGCCACGCCTCCAGTACAGGTACCCCCGCAGGGGCGTCTGCGCAAGCAGGCGTTTGGTGTGTGGCGACACCACGGACCCGAGCTAACGGGGAGGTTCCGACTTCCTCCCACGCTTAGCCGTGCGTGGCGTAGCCGTGTCCGGGGAAAAGGGGATCCTGGGGGTTGAGCCGAAGCCGGGTGATTGGACCTTTAAGGCCCCCCGGCAGAGGCAACACACCCCTTTGGCCCCGGCTTCCCGTAGACGGCACCCCTGGGCTGACCCACCCAGGGGAAATCGGCAGTCGCCTTTTCCTGTCTCTCTCTCTCCCCTCATCTTCGTCTTTATCTCTCACTTTCTATCTTTCCTGTCATCTTCTCTTTTCGGTTTACTTCCTAGTTTTTCCCGGCGGCGAGGGTTAACCCTGTGTAGTTATTCAACCTCGGATAGCTATATTAGGTTATAGCGGCGATGCATGGCTGGCGTCTCCAAGTGTTCAATATTCAACCTTGTAGCGTCCCCTTGTTCGGCTCGGTGGTGGGTGGCCACCATCGCCGCCGAATTCTAATCATCTATATGGCAAACTCCTTTCCTCCGCTCCCTGATCGCCGCCAGAAAAGGTGGCGCACCGATGACTTCACTTTTGCCCTACCCAAAGAATCGTTTCCAAAATACCACGTAATACACAGCCAGCATGAAACAAAAACTGTCCGAACAATCTCACCGTTCCTCGTGTCGAAATCTCTCACGGAGGCGATCGGCCGAGGTTACAAAGTAACAAAGATGGGAAGCGGCGATCTTCTTCTGGAAGTTCGTGACAAGCTCCAGTACGAGAAACTGTCAAAACTTGTAGCTTTTGGGGACATCCCAGTATCAGTAGGCCCACATAGGTTGATGAACACAGTGCGCGGCGTCATCTCTGACGATGACCTTCTCGAACTCAGTGAAAGTGAACTCCTTGAAGGATGGCAAGACCAGAACGTTGTCAAAGTACAAAGAATCACGATAAGACGAAACGACAAACAAATCCCAACTAAGCACATAATCATTACATTTGGAACCAGCAATCTCCCTGAATCGATCGAAACCGGCTACTGTAACCTTCGTGTGAGACCATATATACCGAATCCACGTCATTGCTTCAAGTGTCAGCGCTTTGGACATGGGTCGCAAAGCTGCAGAGGGCGTGCCACCTGCGCTAAATGTGCATCCAATGAGCATCTGTCGGACGATTGCAACTCTGCCGCCCGTTGTGCGAACTGCGAAGGGGACCACCCCGCCTACTCACGATCATGCCCCTCGTGGAAGAAAGAAAAAGAGATAATAGAACTGAAAGTAAAATTCAACTTGTCCTTTCAAGAGGCGCGCAAGCGTTATGCTCCACATAACCAGCCCTCTTCTACCTTCGCAGATGTGACGCGCCGGGGCGCCGCGCCACGTCTTTTCGCGCCCGCGAGTGTCACACCGAGTGTGACCGCGGCCGCGCCACCAGCGCCCCCAGCTGGAGTAGCCTGTGCTGCTCCGCCTCCTTCCAAACAGGGCCAGCAGACTCCCGAGTCTGCCGGACCCCGGGCCGCTGCGAAAGCAGTCAGGTCCGAAACCGTCGTGAACGTGCCTGCCGAGCAGGCACCACCCGCCACCTCACAAGAGGTGATGGACACAAGTCACTCTCCTCCGGCGACTGAGACGCCGAAGGACAGGCGCAGCTCTTTGGTGCACGCCAAAAAAGAAAAAACCCCGCATTACAGGGCCCCCCAAAAGGCCCTGTAACCTAAGGCAACACTTTTGTACACACAGCACCACACTACATTAAAATGGAGACACAAATTCTACAGTGGAACGTCAGAGGACTACTCAGAAACCTCGACGATGTCCAAGAACTTCTACACGAACACTCACCAAAAGTGCTGTGTGTACAAGAAACACACTTAAAATCCAAAAACACGAACTTTCTACGCAGTTACGTTATTTTCCGAAAGGACCGGGATGATGCTGTAGCGTCATCTGGCGGTGTGGCCGTTATAGTTGATCAAGGAATAGCATGTAGACATTTACCACTTCAAACGTCCCTTGAGGCAGTGGCTGTTCGAGCAGTTCTTTTGAATAAGCTCGTCACCATTTGCTCTCTATACATACCCCCCACACTACAAACTCCAAAAACATGAATTCCAGTCCTTAATAGATCAACTTCCAGAGCCTTATCTCGTCCTTGGAGACTTGAATGCACACAGCAGTCTATGGGGTGACCCTCGCTGTGATGCGCGAGGTCGTCTAGTTGAACATTTCCTTTTCTCCTCCGGTGCATGTCTTTTGAATCGGAAGGAGCCAACATATTATAGTCTCGCTAACAACTCTTATTCGTCCATAGATCTAAGCATTGCATCCCCGTCGCTTCTACCCCTACTCACATGGAAAGTCATCAATAATCCTTACGGAAGCGACCACTTTCCCCTAATACTGAGGACACCTATATCGAATGAATGTCCTCCACAGGTTCCCAAATGGCACACGGACAAAGCCGATTGGGAACAGTTTCAAAGAGTTACTCGCTTAAGTTGGAGTGACATGTCTGGCTTAAGCATAGATGCAGCCGTAGAGTATTTTACAGCCTTTCTGGTAGATGCTGCAACTAAATGTATCCCACAATCAACTGGACTGCCCTGGCAAGCGACGTGTCCCTTGGTGGAACAATGAATGTAGAAACGCCCGAAAAAAGCAAAACAAGGCATGGAGGTTGCTTCGGAACTCACCGACAGCCGAGAATCTTGACACTTTTAAAAACATTAAGTCTCAAGGCAGAAGAACGCGCAGACAGGCTAGAAGGGAGAGCTGGCAAAAGTTTTTATCCGGAATCAATTCGTATACACAAGAGGCGAGAGTCTGGAGCATGGTTGGTAAGGTCGCAGGACGACAAGCACATTCACTTCCACTAGTAAACACACAAGGCGACAGCTTGGAAGACCAGGCGAACTTCCTCGGCGAACACTTCGAACAGGTGTCCAGCTCGTCGCACTATAGTGAAGCTTTCCAACGACACAAAACAAGAATTGAAAAACAGAAGCTAGAGCGGAAACCCACAAAACACGAGGCATACAATGTACCTTTCTGTTTAGCTGAGCTACACGCATCACTTAACTGCTGCAATAAATCTGCCCCAGGCTCTGACCGTGTCGAATATGAAATGCTTAAACACCTGCCTTCTGAAACTCAAAAAGCCCTCCTTTCCCTGTATAATGCTGTTTGGTTTTCCGGCGAGATCCCCTCTGCCTGGAAAGAAGCCATAGTTATTCCGATTCTGAAGCAAGGCAAGGATCCATCCTCCGTTACCAGTTACAGGCCCATCGCACTAACAAGCTGTCTGTGTAAACTTTTTGAAAAGATGGTGAACCGCCGACTAATACATTTCCTTGAAACAAACAATCTACTTGACCCATACCAGTGCGGATTTCGCGAGGGCAGATCCACCACTGACCACCTCTTACGTATCGAGGCACAAATCCGCGACGCTTTTGTCCACAACCAATTTTTCCTTTGCGCGTTCCTCGATATAGAAAAAGCGTATGACACTACATGGCGCTTCGGTATACTGCGAGACCTCGCACATTTAGGTGTGCGGGGCAGAATCTTAACCATAATCGAAAGTTACCTGTCCAATCGGACATTCCGTGTCCGAGTGGGCACTGTTCTGTCTAAAACATTTATCCAAGAAACAGGAGTGCCGCAAGGTGGCGTATTGAGTTGTACGTTATTTATAATCAAAATGAACTCCTTGCGCCTGTCCATGCCTCGCAATATGTTTTATTGCACATATGTCGACGATGTTCAGATCGGTTTCAAATCGTGCAACCTTTCCATGTGTGAACGGCAAGTTCAGTTAGGCTTGAACAAGGTCTCTAAATGGGCAGACGAAAATGGTTTTAAACTCAACCCACAAAAGAGCACTTGTGTCCTATTCTCCAGAAAGAGAGGCCTTCACCCTGATCCGGACATTGACCTGCATGGCCAACATCTGTCTGTAAAAACTGAGCATGAGTTCCTGGGTGTAACATTAGACACCAAACTAACCTTCATACCGCACATCAAGTATCTCAAAAACAAGTGCTTAAAAACCATGAATATACTGAAAGTGTTGTCACGCACTACATGGGGTAGTGACAAAAAGTGTCTGATGAACATATATAAAAGCCTGATACGCACGCGCCTGGATTACGGGGCGATAATCTACCAGTCTGCGACTCCAACTGCACTAAAGATGCTTGACCCTGTTCACCATCTAGGGGATTCGCCTTTCTACGGGTGCTTTTCGCACCAGCCCCGTAGAAAGCCTCTACCCGCTGAATCTAACGAGTGGTCGCTGCACCTGCAGAGAGCGTACATGGTCCTTTCTATATTATTTCAAAGTGAAGGCAGACAAGGAACACCCTTCACATTCTACAATTAATGATACGTCCAGCTCTGCCCTGTTTGAAAACCGGCCTTCGTTCAGACAGCCCTACTCACTTCATGTGAGGGGCCTAGCTGAGGAAACGGGTGTGCCACTTGAACACCGTTTGATGGCTCCTGCAGCGCATCTGCCGCCGTGGGAGTGGCAGACTATAGATTGCGATGTATCTTTCTTAGAAGTCACGAAGCACGCGCCCATTTTACATATCCGTACATACTTCCTTGAACTGCAATACAAATACACATGTCCTGAATTCTTTACAGATGCCTCAAAGTCTTACACTTCTGTGTCGTACGCAGCGGTCGGTCCATCATTTTCGCATGCCGGCGTTCTGCATCCTGATACAAGCATCTTCACCGCTGAAGCATATGCGATACTTGTGGCTGTTAAACACATTAAGCAACTAAAACTACAAAAGGCAGTAATTTACACGGATTCCCTAAGCGTAGTAAAAGCTCTGAAAACACTTAAAAAAACACAAGAACCCGGTCCTTGTCTCCCTTTACTCATCTTTATGCACAGCCTACACATTCAAACAGCATGTCGTAGTGTGCTGGGTGCCAGGGCACCGCGAGATCCAAGGTAACGTGTTGGCGGACCAGCTGGCCGCATCCGCCCACGAGAACACTGCCGATACATCCACGCCCGTCCCTGCGCTGGACTTAAAACCTTTCCTTAAACGAAAGCTCAGAGCTTATTGGCAGAACACATGGGACAGGCAGACAGAAAATAAACTACACGTTATCAAGCCGCACCTTGGTAATTGGCCGCAAGTATCAAAGTCACGCCGCACAGAAGTTACACTTACAAGGCTAAGAACAGGACATACACACAGTACACATTCATACCTTCTGTCCAGGGGTGATCCACCTCTGTGCGATAAATGTGGTGGATCACTCACTGTCCTGCACATACTTATTCAATGCAGTGAATTAGAGTCTATTAGAAAAAAGCACTTTCCGTTAGCCTACAAAGAACAAATCCCACTGCACCCGCGCATGTTCATCGGCGAAGAACCGATTTTTTAAATATGAGTCATTGTTTGCGTTTTTAAAAGATATTCATAGCTTTCACATCATATATCAAGGAAATCCGTAGCACGACCTCTCAACAGAGGTTGTTGCTGCGGTAGCTACTCTCACAAGCACCTTCTTCCCAGCCTTTGGCCTCAAAGGCCTTGAGGAGGCATTGGTGCAATTTTCCGGTCGCTTACTTGTATATACCATGGTCATTTGTGATTCATTCCATCCCCATAGATCACATCACGTATCAGTGCCATAATTTTATACTCTATACACACCTTTTACGCTTGTTTATAGCGCGTGATTTTAGGCCTCTATACAGCCGTAATACACCGTCATCGCAATCATTGGTCAACGTTTACATCGCATAAATGACATGGCGCTCTTTGGCCACTCATGGCCCTTGCGCCACAAAACCCCATTAATCATCATCATCCAGTACAGGTACCCGAAGAACCCATTGCATCCATTGTCATGCTCGCCTACCCACTGGAGCTGCTTCGGCAGCTTCGAGAGCCGTCTGCAGAGCTGTCAATTGGCACACGATCACGTTCCGCTGAGCGAGAAGGCTCTCCGAGACAAACGCAATATGGTTTCGCCGTCGCTAATTGAGCAGTCCGTTGACGTGCCATCTTTAGCGAAGACGCCCACGCTGAGCCCCACACTCAACGCACACGGTGTGCCACAAGGAGCGCCTCCAGAGCTGTTGGACGACAATGACGAAGGGGAGGAATCTCACTGTCCTGGTGGTGACAATAATCCGAACGCAACTGTCTTCGAGAAATACGGTGGGCAAGACACACCGAGGAAACGTACCGATGCGGTTGGTGCCTCAGATGCTGTTCCGGCATCCTCATCTTGCTATGCCACGTGCCCCGTTTTCTCCGCGACCCAGCCAATGCCCGCCGCAAGGTCTATGGTTGACAGCTGACATGACGTCGCTGCGTGGCCGAGGTCGACCGCCGCCACACAGTCAATGTCACCCCCCAGAATGTTTGGCAGCGAGGCAAGAAAAGTCACAGCGCAACGGAGACCTTCAGCGACCACCCCGATACAGCCAGTGCCGCCCACCGGATAGTTCGGCAGCTCGGCAAGACAAGTCGCGGCGTACACAAGACAGACCACCGCGGCACAGTCAAAGCCGCCCGCCAGAGACAATTTCGGCAGCTGGTCATACAACGTCGCAGTCATGGCCGAGTGTAAGGATGACAGCGCCACTGGGTCGCGGGCACGCGCTAAGCTGCTGCGAGAAAGAGGAGAACGAGGCAGAATAAGAACAGCCAGCCCAGCGATCGGGCGTTGTGTCTATTTGTCTCGCTACAATATATATATATATATATATATATATATATATATATATATATATATATATATATATATATATATATATATATATATATATATATATATATATATATATATGTAGCCCACGAATAACTATCGCACTGAAGACGATTTTTGCGAAATGCGTGACCGGCTATTCGAACCTGCGATCCCTCGCTTCACAGCGCGACTATAGTTTAAAAGTGTTTCCACCGGGGCTAGTTGGTATGGCATGTGAAGTGAAACGATGCGCTGCATAGATGAAACGAGACAAAATGACTCAGGAACACGAAAGCGTACAAGGACCTTGCGCACTAACAACTTTTATTCAATCGCTTTCGCTCATCAGTACATATACACAGAGATAATGAAAGGTGACGTGTACAATGACACAAGAAAGGGTGAAGAATCAACGCAAGTGTGACGCAAAGGCTCCAGTGAGCACGTTCCTTCATGACATCAAGCGAAGTGTGCCAAAGCCCTCGTTTAGAAACTCAACGGTGTCTGAATCTAGCACAACCGAGGGTGCGCTTACACAATCGCGGCCCGTTATCTCATTCATAAAGAACGGTTCCATCCAGGCCCGTAGCCAGGGGGGGGGGGGGGGGGCTAGGGGCCCCCCCCCCTCCGGAAATTCGGATGGAGGGGGGTGTTTACTGAGAATAAATAATGAAAATAGGTGGTTTTCAAAGTTTTCAACAGGTGCCCCCCCCCCCCTCCCCCGAAAAAAATTTCTGGCTACGGGCCTGCTTCCATCACTTCTCTCTTTTTTCTGTTATTTCCCACATGTGCTAGCTTCTTCGTCTTTTGGAAACATGGTGTACACTTACAGTTAGAACAATGTGCTGGTAAATTGCCGGAAATCGTCAGCTTACCTACCAAAGTTTTATGTTTCCGCAGCCTTTTGTTCAGGCATTGGCCGGTTTGGCCGACGTATGTCTTGCCACAGGTAAGAGGAATTTCATACACTATACGCCAGTTGAGCACTCCACATATTTATACCTATGCTTAGCCGCGCACTTTTCCCGTGACACCTGCTCACCATTTGCTTTCTTGCACAGATCGCGCAGTTTGTACGGAGCTGAAAAAATTACTTTCACTCCGTTTCTTTCGCCTGTTTTTTTGAGTCCATGCGATACCCCATGTACGTACGGGATGACAGCCATCTTTTTGTATTCCTCGCTGTCTGCTTTGTCCGGTTTGCCTTTGCCACAGATATCCGAAAGCATTTTTTTCGCAAACAGAGATAACTAGCGTCTTTGGGTATCCGCACTACAGCTGTTTGGTGACCTGCATAGCATAGTCACCAAACTGCTGAAGCGCATAGTCTGCGCCCTCTCGTTTGTCTTTTGTCTAGTGTTTGCGTACAACACCACTGTGTGTTCCCTTCTCGTGTTCCTGTTCGTCCAGCGCTATTTCAATGCGAAGCAGCTATACTCGACCCTACCTCCCGTGTGAGACACCGTCCACTCCCTAGTTACCACTCCTACCGCTAGATGTGCTTCTCAAGGAATTTCGTGTAGGGAGCGGAGCCTTCATGTGCGCGCCTTCCGTGCCTCCGTCTTTTAGGGTGGTGACAAGTTTGACCATGGTTGCTTACCACTGGCTTCGGCGGCCGTCAAACTTGAAGGGGCCGCCATGTTGGTTCCCAACGTTCACTCGTTTACACTGAATGTAGTGTGAGTTCAAACAAGAAAGGGTTGGTTTGTTTATACAGCAATTTGTGAAAGCTGGAGGGTTGTTCTCTAAATTTAGCCGCCGTTTTCTGGAACAGAACGAATGTGTTCGTTGACTCCAGTTGTATAATATACTAT
>JALIZH010013009.1:0-84166 GCA_030522465.1 Rhipicephalus appendiculatus
CATGGCGGCACTTCGGCTTCCGCTGGGCGGGCGACTGGTGTAATGGGAGAGGGAGAGGACGAGTTGGCGCTACTTAACCTAGCCGGCGGAAAACGCATGTAGGGGCTTTAGGTTGACTCATTGACTCTGGTTGGTTGGGATTCATCATTAAAAGAGAAGGTAATGCAGATAGACACGCATACAGACAGAATAACTTTTAGCAACCAAGATAACACAAATGCTGCATGTGTGCTGTATTTTCACTTCTCAAGTGTCTGAATTTGCATGCCTTACCTCATTTTGTAATGCATTGAATGAGTAGCTATTTTAGCACTTCGTAGCTGTTGCTGGAACAAAGAAAGTGCAAGAATAAGGCTCACCAGTAAACATAATAATGAGGTAAATTTTATTAAAAGGAATACATAAAAATGGCGGTAAACTAAATATCTGTAATTAAATATCAAGAATAATGCACATCACATAATGCACAGCCAAGAGTAACACAAAGTGAAGGCATCCCTATAATTACAAATCCTTTGAGGTATAGAAATCAATACGCAGTAAAAAAAAACAGTTTCGTTGAAACTTCAGTGCGTGATGACTATTTCTTAACGTCTATAGCGTTACCGATCTCGTCATATACAGTTCAATCTAGCTCTACAAAAATGTTCACATGTTTGAAGGAAATCTTCAATGCATGAAGCATATATGAGCTGGGGTTTCATAGTCTATACACATTTCAACGTTTCGGGTTCAAGCGCATTGCACCTCAGGTCAAATGTTCGATACACTAAACACATGAAAGATTCAGACTCAGAGTTCCCGTAAAAGTAGGTGACGGGCTCTATAGGCCTACATGCTCAGAAGGTCAAAGGTTCATGTCGCAGCACACTTGGTGCAAGCTGTGGGTTACACTTTGAAGGTTAGTTATATAGTAAAAACAGCAAACAGGAAAGAGAGTAAAAAGTATGTGCTCGGAGGAAATTAATTGAACACAATACAAACTTCATTGTATGTATGGTACAAGTGGATTGCCCTTCGGAACGACGAAGCGACATTGAAGAAATTAGACCTTTTGAAGGCTCGCAGCAAGGGGTATCATTGACTCTACCTTGTACAAGACTTGACCGATTGTGCAAAAGGGACAGCAAATTGCATGGGAGGTGTAACCGCTGCACCAACGAGGAAAGAGTGTAAACAATTGGAGACAAGGGGAGAAGTGGAAATTGTCAGGGTTCGTTTTTCTTTGTTAGAAACAATATTAATGTGAACTAACAGACAGCAATGCCAAGGAAAGCTTGGAGACAACTGTGATAAGGCTTTCACTCAACAATGCAAGCAAATGAAAGCAAGTTAAAAGGCTTTCTCTAAACGAAGGAAAACTCCAGCGATACAAAACGGTTTTAAGTCAGTATCCTTTGCTCAAACACGCGGAGTTAGTGCTCGAAGACAATCCTAAGGCCATAGCTGTCTATTGTATGCCCCACGGAGAAGTTATATGAGATGAATCTCAACTGCAATGCTGAGTGTGTCTGAAGCCTCGTCTGAGGCAGAAGGTCTGCCATCCCGTATGACTGTCTGGGAAAGAGGAAATGTGCAAAAGTCCAAAATGGTTGAACCAGCCAAGATTGGCATAGCCCAGAGAATGAAAACAAATTTCCAAAACAGGCAAGGCCTTCAAGCCAACGTATGACATGCCAAATGTTCATCTTCAGCCACAGCTACACTGAAAGCATTCATTTATATCGCGAAATTCAGTGATTTGCAAAAGTTTCTGAATGTCACAGCTTGGCTCTTACAGGTGGGAAACCGAATGCCAGAAGCTAATGCAGAAACATCGGCGAAAGAGTTTGATAACTTTTGGATTTTTCATGCCCAATGAGAGGCTTTCCTGAAACACATACGGCCTTTTGCATGGAAAAGCATAGTTGAAAAGTAAGTAGTAGATTATTGTGAAAACAGGTCATTTCCCCACACGAACATTATAAAGTACAGGCGAGCCTATTTTTCATTGTTACAATAGGGCCACAAATCTCCAGTTAGGACAGATATAATCTCAGTCCAATTTCTTCAGAACTGCATGTGTATATGTTCACAATGAAAAAATGTCAATAAAGGCACAACGAACTACCACGCATACATGCCTGTAAGCAGTGGGCAATGGAACGTAATATGATAGGAATAACGCTAAGAGATCGGAGGATGGCTGAATGGGTCGGAACAAACAGGGGTGGTAAACATCGTAGTTGACACCAAGTGAAAGCAATGGATTTGGCCTGGCCTCGTAATGTGTAGAACAGACAACCGGTGGACAGTAAGAGCAACAGAATGGTTAACAAGGCATTGGAATTCGTAGTGGCGAAGACCGAGAGTTCGATGGAGTGGCCAAAGTAAGAAATTTGCAGGGATAAAATGGAATCAGCTCGCACAGCATAGAATGAACTGGAAATCATTGGGAAAGGCCTTCATCCTGCAGTGGAGGAGAACAGGCTGACAATGATGATGATGATGATGTCTCTAAGCAAGTTCCCAAGCTCTTGAGTATTGTGAAAATTCAGGCACACAGAAGTACATTTTCGACATAGTACAGGACCTAAAAAGTCATCAATAAGTGTTGGCAGTTCATGGCAAGTTTCATGCAACAATTGAACGTGAAAATAACAGAGCTAAAAACAGAAAAACACGAAGAGAAAAACATGGTCTTTAAGTCTCAATTCAGGATTATTAGTATACAATGAAAAACACGAAGCCCAAACCATGGATCAATATACATGACTGTCACAGTTCCCCAGAAATGGGGAGGCAATCGCCGGGTGGATTCCAAGGGCTGATATGTCGGCCTCCCGAAACGCACCACGAAAGCGCGGATAATTTAGAGCTGGTCCTTTTAGTGCGCCAGCGAACGCGTTCGTTGTCCTAAGACCGAGTCAGAGCCGAGAGTTGCTAACACAAACGAAATATATTCTGAGTTAGGGCAGTACAAGTATCACGCAAACAATCACACTTGACAGGTATCAAATACAACACAACTCGCAAGATAACTCCGATGGTGTTCCAAAACAACGGGAACAAACAAAGTCACGCTACAATGCAATCTCATGCATTAAAACTATCCAAGACACTTAAAGACTCGAATGTTCATGAAACGTATTCAGTCCAAAGTTCTTGGAACTAATCTTGAATGCTTCTCTTCCAGGAAAACACTCACACAAAAGTCCAGCGCTGTTGTCGTCCCGAACCTCCGAGCTTTCTATTCCACGAAACGCTCCTCAAAACTTCCGCAGCTCCCACGACGTCGTCATTCGATTCTTCCAGATCGGCTGACCGCACTTCAGCGATCAAACTTCACCAACAACACCATCCTTCACTCACGCACTGAGTGGCAACATCACACCCTCACTGACTACTTCTCCTCACTCGGAGTACTCCTGACCCTCCGTCGCTGCTTGCTTATATTCGCTCGCCACTGGATTCGCGAAGTTTCCAGGTTTCTCCTCGGCGCGCAGCACAGCGAAAGCTATTGAAAGGGCGAGATCTTTCCTGTGGTTTACACTCATCGCGGCCTAACTCGGCATTGCGTAGCCCTTTCCTTCGTGAAGGGTTCGAGACATCGCTCGGCGTTGAGATCCAAGAGGGCTTGTTGGCGTGGCGGCGGCCGTTTCGAGGGGGTAGAGGAGGCGCGCGCGCGGCATTTTTTGATGCTTGTTTCTTCGTTGCGTCTGCTTCGTCGCGGCAGATCGGCGCCTGGAGTTCACGCCACCGTTTAAAATGGGCGACGCGCGCTTACTTTGAGCGCTCGTTTGTGACAATGACATAACATTCTTGTTCATAGGTAACCTATGTGCATTTGAGATCAGTACACTTTCTATAGCTCATATTAGTCATGAAGAATAAAGACGAAATTGGTGACATTTCAATAACCAAACCTACATACGAAACACTGCTCGACAGCAAAAGGCCGAGACATTTCAGCATGTTGCCTGATAATTTTTAAAAGAGTAGTCACTGGCTTCAACTGCTTTTTCGCCCCACCCAGTTTCTTCCCAGGCTTATAGCAGTGGTTTTCAAATGGGGGTCCGAGAAGCCATTTGCGGGAGTCCGCAAAACACATACGCAAAAAAGAAAAAAAAAAGCCTTTCTTCGAGGCACTGGCGCATTCTAATTTTTGCAAGTTTCTATTGTTGCGGAGCCGACTTGTGTTTCTCCCTTCTACATGAGATAGCTGTAAAGCTTTTGCTGCAGCTTTCTAGGACATATGTATTGAAGCATACTTTTTCTAGGCTTGCATTATGAAGGGCAAACATAGCAAGAAACAGGTTGAATGCGGCTGCAGACCACACAACTTACTGACAAGCAGTTGAGATCGAATCAGTGTGGCACTTTAGTTCGATGATTCTTTACAAGCGAGAAATAAAACGAACCTATTTTATGATGCATGTGGGGCGAATTTATGACCCCCCCTCCCTTTTCCTCTCACTGCAAGGGGTTCCTCACCACTTCCACCAGTCCCCAAGGTGTCACCGAAACATCCGTCGTTGAGAACCACTGGCTTTATAATATTGAAGTATAGTCAATACCATACTGGTAGGCTTGTCTTTGGAAAGTCGTTGCAATCATAATTGACCATGCTTTTTTGAAGAGTTTACACAAACTTGATTGCATTTCTAACCGAGTTACACATGCAAACTTTATAGAGTACAACCCTACTAATATGGTTTTTACAGGACTGTAAAAAAATTAAGAGCCTGGAAATGCAAGAGCTGAGGAGCATGAATTTTTTTTTAAGACTGAGTAGGGTTCGAAAGCAGAGCTTTATACTTCAACAGTTACACTTCAGAAAACTAACTGAATTGCCTGGTGCATTTAATCGTGCCCAGTCAGCACAAGTTTTTCAAGCCCCTGCAGTGTCAGATGACATCTTGAATTTAGTAATTCATCTTATGGGGACATTGGCGGCTGCACCTGCCGATACTTTTTGGCATCTCTGAGCAATGGCGTAGCACGTTTGGCACGGCACCAGATTGTCGTGACCCATAAACAACCGAACACCTTGAAAAAGGGAAACAAATCTCCCGAAGCAATTGTCTTGAGTATAAGGCCATTTTTACACCTCTTGGTGAGCTTCACTAATTTTGAACAAAATTTGATCGCTGGTACAAACATTGGCACACTGCAGGAGCCACAAGTCTGTCCATGAATAGAATCGCGGAGGTAAGAATATGCAAAGAATTTCAATTGCATGTGATTTGGTAGGTATCAACAGCATGCCTGCACAACCACCGTGGCAAGAACCAGAAAAACTCCATTTGATTCACCTGCACCTCCTGAACCAACTGACAAAGTGATAGACCCTCCAGGACCCTTTTTATGCTGCCAGCAGTGCAGTAATAGTGTCCTCTAAACCACGTAGTACATTTTAAGAGGTGTAGGAATGGTGCTCCACTAGTCCACGGTTCTCCTGCACGCTCTCCACTGACACAGCCGACTGCGTCCAAACACATAGGCCTGAAGCAGGAACATGTAGCACTAGGGTGTAATTGTCATTTGAAGCACCTCTGCTATTGCACACATCTGTAGTGTCCATGCAATTTAAGCTGTGTTTACACCTCAAAAACTGACCAGAAGTGTGGTTTCTGATTTCAGAAACTTTCGTTAAGTAGAAAAAGCATAGGCCTTGCACTGTGACAGTAAGGCCCCTAGTAAGCCACCACTCAATGACCAGCTCCCTGAGCAATCTGGCATGAAAGATTCAATTTCATCATGAGCTACCCATCTCGCTCTCAATAAGGAAGTCTGCATGAGTGAGCAGCCAGTTCGCCAAGTTCTAAATGTCTAAAAAATGCAGGACTGAAGAATATATAAGTGATCTACCATATGTAGGTGAGAGCCTCCAAGCTAAAGCTTCCCCCTTTTGAGCAATCTTCCAAGTGCGGCGCACTTCAGAGGCCCGGTTTGTCGTTCATCCATATGTCTTTTGTGGCGTGATAACGCTCACAGAAAAGCGTTCACTACAAGCCCTAACAAGCCTAGCAGAGCTCAAAGCCGAATTAAAATAATATATTTAACAGAAATATCCAAGAAGTAATAACATTAATTAACTGAAAATCGCTCAAATGCTTCGAAAAGATAGGGCTGACTCCAGCGGGGCACGAGAGGGCGCCACCACCTCGCCCAGCGATCGAATGCCCCTCCTCCTGCACCACCTCTGCGTCGCTACATGACTACATCTGATGGGGGAAACTGCCTGATGGAAGTGCATAAAGCGCAGAAAAAAGTAGCGCACATGTCACACACAGAGTATGTGAATCCGCCAAGAAAGATTCTATTCGTGCCGGGGAAAACACTACATGCATACATCAAGCATTGGCGTTATTGACGCTTTGGTGAAAGGAGCAGTGGGAACGCTACGAACAGGAATCGTAGAGTTCCGTATGGCACCTCCACTACTCTACGAACAGTAGTGGCGGTGCCAATTTTTTTATATTTTCACAGTGTTCAGAGCACTCAAATGAAAGAAAGAAAGAAATGTATTCACAAAATATACACCAGGAGAAGTTAGAAAAAGAATGTCGTAGTGTTCAGCCAAATTGATACACAGCTACCAAGCAGGTACTTCAGTCTCTTTCAAAAAGATTAGGCAAATCACAAATAAATGACGTCCTCTCAGTAACAAACTCTACGAACAAACATGGAGCCATGATATCTGATGGCCGTGATGGCACCGAAGAGTTTTCAAGAGAAAGAAAACATGGTTTAATGTGACCAGGCATCATTCTGGTATTTTCTGTGCACACTAGCTTCTTGCACAACAACACACACTCATTAGTTGAACGTGATGCCTGGTTCACAACTTCAAAAACTCTGTGTGTAATCAAGTATTCATTGTTCTTTGTGTTGATGGCCGAGGAGTTGCTTTTTTACCATTTGTATGCACTGCTGTGAAGAATGGTACATTTAAAACTGAAGCGAAAGTGCCCATCCGCATCATCCATATGGTCGCCCCACCAGGCAATATCTGGTTCTTTCACTCGAATCCATACAAAATCGTGCAGCTCGTTTCATCGTCGGCGACTACAGACGAGCATCAAGCGTGTCTGATATGAAGTCGAAGCTATCATTTCCATCGTTGGAGTCACGTAGGAACATTGCACTTATCAGCCTCCTTCTTAAAATTATCTGCAGTCATCATACATCTACACTACCGCTCACTCATGCGCATCGTATATCCCGTCGCCTTCACAATAATCGAAGTTTGCAACGTCTGTTCGGACGAACGAAGGCTTTTAATTCATTGGCTTTGCCCGGTGCCATAGAACTTTGGAACGATCTTCCAGATAAAGTACATCCACATACGCGAACCTGAGGTCTTCAAACGAGAATTTCCCGTTATGTTTTCATAACTTTTTCTTTGTTTTTAGTCTTTGTGCTTTTTCCTCCCACGTAGCTTTGACCATAGAACCATTGTATAAAGATGTCACGATTTGTGCAAAAGGTGTCACTCTTCTTTGTTTAAATATTATGGTCTAGTCGAGTGTGGTTGTGATTCCAGATGTAACAATATCATTGCGCATTTCCTATCGTTTCCGGCCAAATCACTATTAATACAAAACGTTCAGTGTGTTAAAACGATTGTATTTAGCGTTCACTTTGCACAACTTACCTCTTTGTGGATCTACTAACACATGCTCCATGCTGTTCGAATTGTGATGTGCAACCCCCCCGTCCTTCCCACGTCCCACACCACCACAGGGCATGCGCGTCTCCTCTCTTTCTCCTCTCCTACGCTCACCCCCTTTCTCTCCTCTAGGAATACTCTACTCTACGGAGCGGCCCCCCGCGTCCCACACCGCGACAGCGGATGTGCGTCCCCTCCCCTATCTCTCCTCTCCTACGCTCACCCCATTTCTCTACTCTAGGATTCGTCTACTCTACAGAGCGGCGCCTGCGTCCCACAGCGCATGAGCGTCCTCTCCCCCTCTCTTCTGCGCTCACCCCCTTTCTCTGCTGTAGGAATCCTCTACTCTACGGAGCGGCGCCCGCGTCCGACATCCCAACAGCGCATGCGCGTCCTCTCCCGCTCTCTCCTACGCTCACCCCCCTTCCTATACTCTAGGAATCCTCTACTCTACGGAGCGGCTCCCACAACCCCTGTTGAAGAATTCTTCTATTGTGCAAGAGCGCGAGCGCAAGCGAACAGAGAAGACAACGAAGATCAGCGGCAGCGTTCGCCATGAACACGATGGCAGTGTTATAGTCTACCTTTGATGTAAATATATTCATTTCCTCTCTCAACTGGTGTGGTTATTCTACAACAAGTGGTGCCGAAGACCCGTCGGGAGTTCTACGCGCCAGGACCCTCCCTACCGGAAGACAGCCTCTCGGAAAGCCAGCGGAGGACATTTCCAACCCGGCCGGTGACAGAGATGCGAACGGTGCAACGGAAAGCCAGACTGGGACGGTGATTTCACACAGGCCCATCAACGAAAGTGAAAGCAAGCTCCGTTCTCCGAATGTGAAGGTGAGCGACAGCAATCGCAACCGTGAGAGAGACAATGAACCGTCTTAAAGAAAAGCGCACGTCGCGTCGGCAAATGAACACGCGCCTCATCAATGAAGCTAAGAGCGTTTTAGAAAGTGACAACATCGCCACTATAGCGTCACTGACTGAAAGACTGGAAGCGAACAACGCGGAATTAGACAAGTTGAACGAGTTGATAGAGGAGCACATTACCGACGAGGAATTCGCGGCGGAATTTGAGGCAGTCATGAGATATCAAGATGCTGCTAGAGGAACGCTCGGAGAATTAAAGGCTAGACAGGCACTACTGCGACTTAGCCAGCCTTCGTCCGTCACAGCGCCACTGGCAGCAACGCCCCTTGTTCAGCTGCGTGACGAGAATCGTGCCCAACGATCTATAAGGCTATCAACACTTCAGTTGCAGACGTTTTCTGGAGAAATTTGCAAGTGGCCTGGATTCTGGGAACAATTTAAGGCATCAGTTCACCAGAATGAAGGACTCACGAAGGGAGAGAAGTTTCATTACTTAAGAAACCTACTGAGTGGTGTAGCGGCAAAAGCGATTGAAGGCCTTCAGGCGACTGAAGAGTGTTATGATGATGCCATCGACATCCTCAAAGGTCGCTTCGGGGACAAGCGTCTCATAGGTTCAGGAGCACCTGCGACGCTTACGAGAGCTGCCGAACGTCACGCGCTCCAATGACGTCCAGGGCTTAAGAACCTTGTACGATTTCGTCCAATGCCACATACGCGGATTGAAAGGCCTCAACATTAGTTCGGCTACTTACGCCACGATGATGACCGACATATTGCTCAGGGTTTTACCGACAGATATCGTTGTTGGATACCACCGGAATCAAGCCAGTAGTACATCTTCCAACGAGGCACCTGATAGCAGCCGCGACATTTGCACAGATGAGGACTTGCAAGCTTTACTCAAGTACCTTCGCATAGAAGTAGAAAGCCGCGAGCGAAGCCGAAGCAATGAAAACATGGAAAAGAGATACTCCCGACCTGGAGTGAACAGTGACAGTGCTTCGTCTTCTCAGCCACAGACAGCAGCAGCCCTATGCGCGTCCTCGAAGACAGACAACAAGGTGTGTGTATTCTGTGGTTCATCGAACCATATTACTGACGACTGTACCTGCAACATAAGCCGAGAAGCAAAACTGAAGAAACTGACTTCTGAAAATCCGCTGCTTTCGTTGTACCGTGGTGGGTCAACGCTCCAAAATTGTGCCGACGAAAGGTGAAATGTGGAAAATGCCAAGGAAGACACGTGTCTTCAATGTGTGACCCGACATGGAAGCCCAAGCAGGCTGAAATTCCAGGTAACACAAGTACAGTCGCAACGAACAGCCTTCATACAAGCTCATATGCAAGTCTCGGCACAGACGTTCCGCTGCAAACCTTTCGACTGTGGGTTATAGGGCACACGAAGTGCGCATACATCCGTGGCATAGCCGATAGTGGTAGCCAACGCACTTTCATACGAGAAGATGTTTCCAAGACGCTCGGATTGAAAGAACTAAGAAAAATCAGCCTGAGCATCAACATCTTTGGACAGACAGGATCCCTTTCAAGGCTGCACCGCGTCGTAGAACTTCGATTGCGTAGTCAATACGACAGCACGGAGCACTCGATTCAAGCTATTGAAATCCCCTTTATTTGCAACGACGTAGTGCAGGTGCCAGTGAACCATGAGTTCATAAGGGAGATTGAAGACAGTGGGTGCCCCATTGCTGACAAGCTATTCTCACCTGGAATGGCCACTGTACCTGGAATAAGCTTCCTACTTGGAGCGGATAACTTGTGGAAGTTCATGACAGGAGAGATTCGACGTAGCTCCGGTAACAGGGACTTGGTTCTCTCTTGGTTCTACCTTCGGATGGCTGTTTCAAGGGCCACTCTTCTTCAGTACATCGGTCAACTTAGCCACGCAAGTGAGCGTACTACGTGTGAACACCTCAAGCGAAACGACCGACCAGGTTCTACGAAAGTTCTGGGAACTTGAGAGCATTGGAATATTACCAGAGGATGACAACGTAGCCAAACTCAATGCTTCGGTCCTGGAAGAGTTTCAGAGAAAACTCTCATTTGTCGACGGTCGCTATGAGGTTGCCCTCCCATGGAAAGAAGATAGCGGAAAACTTGACAGCAATCGAGCGGAAGCTTTAAAGAGATTGTTGTCACTCGGAAAAAAAATGAAGCGTAACCGTGATTTCGCTGTGGAATATGAGTCGACCATAAGCAATTATATGAAGATGGGACACGCTGAACTGGTCTCCAAGGAACCCGAAGAAAGTGACAAGCTACCATCCAGGATTTATTACATGCCACATCATGCCGTCATACGAAGTGAGTCTACGACTACAAGAGTACGCGTGGTCTTCGACGCGTCAGCACATGGACCGGACTACTCGTCCCTAAACGAATGCTTAGAAAAAGGTCCCAATCTGCTGACCGACTTGGTGGCTCTTCTCATACGATTTAGGGTGAATCAAATCGCTTTAACGGCCGATATAGAGAAGGCCTTTCTACAGATCGGTATTAGAAAGGAAGACCGAGACGCTCTGCGGTTTCTCTGGTTCAAAGACGTTCCAACTACAGCAAATCCGGAACCTGAAATAGAAGAGTGGAGGATGACCAGAGTTCCCTTTGGAACCGCAGCGAGTCCATTTCTACTAAATGCCACTTTGCGACAACACCTGACGTCCATACACGGCAAACTACAGCCTACAGCCCAGATTTTAGCTGATTCTTTTTATGTAGATGACCTTCTCGTCGGAGCTCCAACAGAGGAAGAAGCTCAGCAAATCTACCGAGAAGCCAACCTTATGATAGAATCAGCAGGTATGCGTCTGAGGAAATGGGCGTCAAACTCGAAGGCTCTACGTCAACTGTTTGCTGCGACTGAGGAAACCGACATTTCTTCGGGCTCCGTGAAAGTGTTCGGACTTATATGGAACCCGTCGACAGACGTTATGACGGTTGCCTCCAAGTCGGCGCTTGGATTCTTGCAGACAGAAGGAAAACCATGCAAGATGTCTGTGCTGCAGACGGTGTCAAGAATATTTGAACCAATGGGGGGTGATAGCACCTTTCATTATACAAGCGAAGTTACTATTTCAAGAGCTGTGGAAGAAAAAAGTTGATTGGGATGATGAGCTACCAGAAGATCTTGGTATACAGTGGAGTAAATGGTGGTCAGAATTACACCAAATTCAAGAGATGGCCATCAATCGCTGGGTGGATGTTTTGCCAGGAAATGTAACTACGCAACTACACCTGTTTTGTGATGCCAGTCAGAAAGCTTATGGAGCCTGTGCGTTTTTGAGATATGTTGGACAGAACAAGACCATATCTACGGCCCTCCTAATGGCTAAATCAAGAGTAGCACCTTTGCAGAACGTTACGCTGCCCAGACTCGAACTTCTGGGAGCGGTGCTTGCAACTAGGTTGGCGACGTTCCTTATTAGGGCCCTCAAGACATTTGAACATAATATGGACGTGACCTTCTGGACCGATTCCACCGTCGTGCTGCATTGGATACGAGGAGCGCCATCAAAACGGCGACAGTTTGTTGGCCATAGAGTGTCAGAAATTCAACGCAGCTTTGATAAAACTCGATGACGACATTGTCCTGGGACTGATAACCCCGCAGATTATCTTACACGGGGCACGTCGTTGGAATTCCTGAGCAGCGACAAACTATGGTGGCAAGGTCCATCCTGGTTAAGAGAGGAGGAAGCAACATGGCCGAAGAATACACTGACTACGCCATGTGGTGAAACAGACTTCATCGAATCCAGCGTCGTGCAAGTCCTACATGTCAAAACATTTGGGCGGATTTGGACTTGGGAAGATACTCAAATATTAGACGAGTTCTGCGAATTACAGCGTGGGTCTTTATATTTATTCAGAACTGTCGAAATGCACGCCCTCTGAGCCCTCTGAGAGTACCTTCTGAGCCTCCGTTCGGCGCACCATGCGAGTGTTCAAGCTCAAGATTCTAACAGTCTTAAAGAGGATTAATTAGTGCTCGTCTATGAAGATAAAACACCGCGGCAACTTTGGAAGACTGGAAGAATCATAGAGCAGCACCGAGGACGGGATAGGAACATCAGAGCCTGTTCAGTGAAGCTAGCCAACGGCTCTGTCATACGTAGAGCTGTACAACATCTCTACCCCATTGAACTTTCGTTGTCATAGATTACTCGAACTGCGCGCCTTTTTGGGGGGCGGATAATGTTGAAGAATTCTTCTATTGTGCAAGAGCGCGAGCGCAAGCGAACAGAGAAGACAACGAAGATCAGCGGCAGCGTTCGCCATGAACACGATAGCAGTGTTATAGTCTACCTTTGATGTAAATATATTCATTTCCTCTCTAAACTGGTGTGGTTATTCTACAACAACCCCACAGCCCATACGCGTCCCCTCTATCTCTCCTCTCCTACGGTTCCCCTCCGTTCTCTCCTCTAGGAATCCTCTACGGAGCGGCACGCGACAGGTGGTCCGACAGCTGCATACTCCGCTGGGTGCACCGCGGTAGTTCCGCCGTATAAAAATGACAGAGTGGGCCTCATTCTCTCTGCTGTGCAGCGCCGCGATGAGCGCCCGGGCCGCTGCCGCGAAACGAGAGCGGCGACGTTTCTCCCGCTGAAGCTAACCACCTCCCCGCTGCTTCGCATCCACACATGGTTCCCTTTAGCGGGAGATGGGGAAGTTTTTTTGTTTGATTGAGTTTCACTCGCTTTAACCATGTGATTATTTTTAAAGTAAGAGTAAATGTAGTAGAAGAGCATCACGTGGGACGAGATCGCGATGGAGAAGTACCTGGTGCAGGACTTCCTTGAAATTTGTGAGGACTTGGGCATTTCCGCCGGGTCCGCTAAAACAAGGGAAGCGATTCTCGAGGTGATGCGGGCAGAGAACGTGACTGTCGATGAGGCTGAGGAAACTTGGGAGGAAATTTGTGAGTGAAAGCAGAAGGCTGAGAAGCGCGAACAGCGGGAGGCCGAGCAGCGTCGCGGAGAGAGAGAACCTGCTCTTACGATGAAAGAGCTTGATCGAAAAATTCAAGCGCTTATGTGGCAGCGAGCGCAACACCAACTCCACATCTTTGAGACAGGCAAGAATATCGTTACTTTTCTCATTGGTTTTGAAGATGTCTGCAGGGATGTTGGTGTTAGCCGTGAGCTTTGGGTGAACAGGCTGTAGTGCAAGGCGACGAGACGGCGGCTGACGAGGCCGTGCTGTGGTCGCAGCTTTATTTGGGACGCTGGCGAAGCGAAGCGATAGCGGGTGCCGCGTCCAGCCAGTTCAAGAGCCAAGGCGTTCTGTCCCACTCGTGGCTCGCGCATCACGAGCCACGCGGCTCCTTTCGTTCTTTTCGTGGCCAGCTGAACAAGACTGGAGTCACGCTACATGGGCTCCCCCCCTAGCGCTTTGGGCGATTTAAAACATACAAAAGCAAAAAAAACGAGAGGGACAGATACTATGCACATAAGCGACAATCCGTAGGTTGTCCGTTGGGAAGTCCGAGTCGTTAGGTTAAAAGGCATAGGGTCCTTGTCCTAGCTCCTGTGGGCGGCACTGAGATCCACGGAGCGGGCGAGGTTCGCGTCGAACAGATGTAGGCAGCAGTGGTGCAACCCGTCGAGTCCCTTGTGGCAACGGGCATCGGCGGCACCAGCGGTTGCCTCTTAGAAAACGGCTTAGTGAGGATGTTGTGGAGAGCGGTGATGACTTGTGTGGGCAGGCGTTGCAAGTGGTGCGTGATCGGCGTAGGCGTGAGCGTCGGTGAGAACGTGACGCTGTCCGTGCGGGCTGCGGACATGGGCACGCATGCTGATGGACACTGGAACACCATGCTGGTTCAAGAAAGGCTGTGCTACGCACACTGCGCCTTCCGAAAGATTGCTGATGCTGCGGGCAGGTGCGTTGAACATAGATGACCTGGTAGCACGAGGGGTCGGTGTACATGGATGGCACCGACGCTGGCACATCTCTGTCGCGTGCCGAAGGAAAATACCGGGGACTCGAGCGGCACTGATTAGAACCACAGCGTCTTCGAATGTCGTCTGCGGACTGCTGATGGGCTTCAAGTTCCTCGGCGCTGTCCCCAGAGATGTTCGGCAGCAAGTCGGGATTCGCAGGAGGCTCGGGCTGTGCCAGATCTTGGGACGGTGCGTATAAGGGTACGGAACCGCCTTGGGCAGCTGGCACAAGAGGTCTTGTGAGCCGGGTGGCATGCTGGCCATATGCTTGCGTGGCCGTCCACCGTGGGCACAACTAGAGCGTCGTCCGCAGTTGTTGCCATGCTGGCGGCAGCTTCGCCGCTGGCGTGGGAGATGGCAGCTGGCTCGGTTAGGCTGCCGCCCGTGGTGTCGGCAAACAAGTGGCCGGTGGCGCCGGTTTGGGTGTCGCACACAAGGTCAGTAGGCGCTAGGTAGTCATGCTCACCGACGTGTGTACAGGCATCGACCGCTGAACCAAAGGCTCGGGCTACGTATACTGTGATACGTCAGTGGAAACGGTTGTATTCGGAAGGTCGCCTACCTCATTTCTGGGGCAGAGCACTAGGCGGGATGCGGTCCAGGCGAAGTGCGAGAAAATCACAGCATATCCACGGAGTGAATGATGATGAGTGGGCGAAGCTCCGGAGGTTTATCGGTAAACCGCGAATCTTCCGTGAAATTCGCACAGTACATCATGAAAGACGTGATGGTGCTTGGTTGCATGGGGTCAAACGATATGCATGTGAGACCATATCGCGATGCCATGTGTTGCATGGCATCGCGATCGTCATCGTCATCAGCGTCATCGTTATGACGCATAGTAGGTACATTCCATGTGGTGTGCCGTGATGGCAGCGTCATCGTCATCACACAGGGAGATACTGCTGGTTACGCAGGTGACTACTACGTACTACAAACTGCAGGGGACGCACGACCCACCGGCATAAGGAGCTTCGCCCCTAAAAGGCTTGATCGAGGTAGGTGGAGAAGAAGCGCCTTCCGTACGGTTGGTCCCTTGACGGAGGTGATGTGCAGCGCCGCAGAACTGTAGGACGGCGTCCCGCAGTCCGTCATATGGGCGGGAGCTCCACGAGAAGTACGTGAGGCGTCGTTTGAGGTCACGCGGAAGATTGTATTCCAGTACCTCAAACATGAATTCTTGGAGCCAGATGCCGTTGAGCTCCAAGGCCGCCTCGAACTCCTCGAACCATGACTCCAGGTGAGAGGTTCGGAACGGTGGCAGCGGTGGGTCGAACTGCGGCTGCAAGGCGTGAGCTGGCTGGAACATGGCAGCGGAGCTCAGTGGCAGCGGTGCGGCGCAGGTCGCTTGTCCGTGTGTCCGTGGTCACCACTTGTAGTGCAAGGAGACGAGACGGCGGCTGACGAGGCCGCGCCGTGGTCACAGCTTTATATGGGACGCTGGCGAAGCGAAGCGATAGCGGGTGCCGCGTCCAGCCAGGTCAAGAGCCAAGGCGTTCTGTCCTGCTCGTGGCTCGCGAATCACGAGCCACGCGGCTCACTTTCTTTTCGCGGCCAGCTGAACAAGACTGGCGTGACGCTACAAGGCTTATCACATTGCGGCCGCGCAAAATCGCATGCAGATTGGAGTGCTCATCCGCTGAGGAAGCGGGAGACTTTCGTAAAGCTAGACATGCTTTGACCAGCCATTTTGCTGCTTCAGGTCCTGCTGACTGCGAAAGCCGAAGCGTTAAAGACAGCGCTGAAGCGCGTCGTGGGGCGCTAGAAATTGAGTCTCGTCGCAAAGTGCGAGAAGATTAGGCGCGCCGTACAGCGATGGAGGCTGAAGCCCGTCGCGTGCCGCTGCAGGATGAGGCTCGCCGAAAGGCGCTAGAGGCGGAGGCGAATCGTAAAGCGCTAGAGGTTGAGGCCCGTCGCGTAGCGCTAGAGGATGATGCGCGTCGAAGAGCGCTTGATGCGGAGGCGCATAGGAAAGCGCAAGAGGCTGAAGCCCGCCGTAAAGCGCAAGAGAATGAGGCGCTTCGCAACGCGCAAGAGGACGAGGCGTGCGGCATAGAGCGAGAGGCCGAGACCCGTCGCGAGGCGCTAGTGGCTGAAGCCCGTTGCTAAGTGCAAGACGCTGAAGTGCGTCAGAGTAAGCCGGAAGCCGACTTCGAAGGCCAAAGAAATAGGTCTATTCACGAGAGTGATAGACCCTCCCAGATCGGGTCCTTTCTAGGCGACTGTGTTGGCTTTAAGGCATCGGGACTCCCGTTCTGTCACAGGTACTGACAAACGATGCCCGTGAAGAAAAGTTAGTTCAGCCGCCTTCAGTTTTGGAAGGGCATGTCGAAGGCAGCGTACTTGTGAGTACTAATGCCGAGACTCTGAGCACGGTGAGCCGTTCCGACAGGAAGATGCGCCGGCGAAAACATAAGGCGAAGTCAAATAACGCCAAGCGCGCGAAAGTGGCTAAACGCCATGGCTCTCGAGACACCATGCTCAATGTCAGGACTGAGATCGTGACTCTGAGGTTCAGGCCGCTGCTGCGATCTAGAGTAGGCGTGAAGCGCGCCATGAAGAAACGAATTTCTGGGAAATTCAGACGACGAAGTGGCCGCCTGGTCTCATGTCTTTCAATGCAGAGTAGCGCCAGGGGCTCAGCGAGGTGTCGCGAATGTCGGAATTTCGACAAAGGCTATCCCCCACCGTGGCGAAAGGGTCACCGCTTGAGCGGGAGGGGTACAATTGGCAAGCAATGCAGTCCATATGCCCCTTTCGCCGAGTTCAGCGGCCGCGGGTCAACAGTCCTCGCAACTGTGTGCGTCGTTTGTTTGTTGCTTTGTCGAGACCTGCCTCCACGAAAACTCTGGAATGCGCGACTCCCCAGAGCTCGTCTGAAAGCGTGCGTTTGTAGACACCTCACAGCATAACGATGTGTTCATTCAAATCATGAAATGATTTTGTGTAATAATGATTATTCGCGTGTTGACGAAGGTGAATTTTGTAAGTTGTACTTTCCTCGTCATCGAAGAGGCAGACATTGAGATGTTTGTTTGTTTACTTTTGTTTTCTTAATATTTTGAAGCATTACTGTTAGCGAGCTATTTAAACAGAGAAGAAGGCTGAGTAAAAGCCTATGTGTAAGATACCTTCTGGCGTGTTTGGCATTACGTGCTAGTAACTAACTTTGACCAGCAGCCATTGTTGTTGGGAATATCACCCTCGCGAGAATAAAAAGCTACTCCCACATGCATCAGCACATTCTAAGCTAGTGAAGCGCGCCATTGCTAACCTCTGTTTCGTAAATGCACTGAGCAAGTCTTGCCCCCCACCGAATGCAAGTCAGCTTCTCTAGACAAAAAGAACGGCTGCTGGAGGCAGGCTACCCTGCTCACGTGCTCCTGTCAGTGGTGGAGAAGGCATTAAGAAAGTGAAAAGAATCGGCAAGCTCGAGCAGCCGCAATCAAGACAGGCGGAAGATAGTATCCGTGCCATATATGCACGTGTTATCCCACAACCTAAAGAAGGTGGCCAGCAAAGCGGAAGTAGATTTGGTGTTTTCCGCTCCACAAAAATTGATGAGCTGTTGTAGGGCTACTGACCCTTTTCACAAGAAACGCCGAGGATGCGCGAAAAAGCACGAGTGCCCTTTCGTGGCCTGTGCACAAAGTGTTGTTTATCGTTTCCCATTCTCACGCGGCAAAATGTAATCAGGCAGACAGGCAGATGCCTGAATAATAGGCTCAGAGAGCCCAAACAGAAGCTCAACTGTTACCGCGACGGGCATGTATCAGTGCATTGTAATGACTGCGGCTGCCGACCACTGTTCAATGAGTGTGTCGTTTTGTATAGGAACGGTGGTAAGGATACGCGAGGGATTGTCGAGGCTTGGCTGATTGCTAGAGAAAATGCCATTTGTGTCAGCGCACCCTCGATTGCTCTAAGTGCTAAGGAAATCGCATATCTGAATGATGGAGGTTTGCGCTTGTGATACGGTTTTCTGGTGATGTTTGCTGTTTTCATTGCTGTGTAAGTACAACATGTTTCCGGAATACAGATTCAGTTGTAAGTAGCGCACGTCCCGTCCTCTTTCTGTGGTCCCTGTCTTTTCAGCGCTATGGCTTCAATGAACGTAACAAACCAACTAGCCCAAAAGTCTGTTCTATTGCATCGGCTCGCCAGCCTCCCGGCTTTCAACGACCCGAAAACCCTATTTGTAACACCGCACACTTTGACGCCTGCGCCCGCTGCTAGCCACTGCAGCCTCGTTTTTCATCTCTGTGCGTTCGTTTTGCTCTGTATATTATTTATTTATTTTGCGATGGATGAACCCTCTCCCGCATACGCGTATGTAGTGTATCGAGACGGAGCCAAGGCAGTAGTAGCGGCAAGTTTGATCCGTGACTTCCATCCTGCCAGCCTCAATGACCGCTTGAAAAATGTGGATGTGTATTGGCGAGACGTCGAAGCGGCCACGGAGAACGATGGCGAAGGATACTACCCAGCCAGCGTAGAAGAAATGGGAAGTAAGTATATGTTTACACGCTACACTTAGGCAATTCTTTAAGGGTGAAACTCTAGTGTAGGGTTAACGTGTAGCGCGTAAACACAGGATGTGAGAGATCAAAGCAAACACTCATACTCTTGGCCTTACTGTCTCTTTTGTGCTGCTTGTGGTGTGTTAGGTGCACTGCAAATTAGTCCAGCGACCCAACGTGCGAGTTCGAGTAACTGACGTGTTCGCGCGCGTTGTAGGTTCATGAAGCGCCATGCTAACCAACGTCTTCGTGCGAACAAAGCAAATAGTAAACTGTGTGATTCACGGACTACTGTTCGTGTTTAATTTTTCAAGTGGATGCTACACACTGTCAAAAATTTGTACCCCTGTTTACGTAAAAAGCTGAAGGTAAAAAGGTGCCGATCACTTTTCCTTTTTCAAATTATAACGATTTCCTTAAACGGAGTCTCCTTGAAAATCTTATACGTAATGCCTACTAAATGTTTTCTACGTAATAGCTCCTCAGGAGTTCTATACATACCATTTTCTTAGGAATTCTCTAAGCAATGTTATTTTAAAAATTTTGTACGTTTTCTTAAAACTTCTATACGTAACATCTTTTTAGGAATTATGTACCTAATGTCTCCTAAAAATTGTGTACGTAATGCCTCCTTAAAACTTCTATACGTAACATGTTTTTAGGAATTATGCACATAATGTCTCCTAAAAATTGTGTACGTAATGCCTCCTTAAAAATTTTACACGTACGGTTGCTTTTACGTTATAGATCCTCAAAAATTTTGTACGTAATGGTAACACACAGAAAAGCACTTTTCCGTGACTCAAAACACAATTGTCTCGTTAGAATTTTCGTACGTGGCCGGATAGTTCCACATCACTTCAAAACAGCATTGGAAGGAACACAGCGCAATAAAAGATGGGAACTTTCTTCACCACACAGCACCTCTTATACACTGTACCTATTAAGTACAGTGTCGTTTCAAGTTGCGCGCATTAGTCACTGTAAAGCAAAAAATGCATTATTTGGTACATATGATATATCTCGGCAAAGGTTGTAGCATTCACTGTGCTTCCCACAAAGTGTGAGACAGTACACTGCTGTGGCAGGACGTGTGCATACATACTACTTCTTGCCAAATAAACAGTGAACATCCAGATGCTCTGAACACAGAAAGGTGGGGTTTATTGTGCCAAACTTTCCAAACTTTATAAACCCTGGCTCATCTGCACCCTGTCTGATCTGAAAAGAGAAGAAATTGAAGAAGAGATCAGGACACTTGAACCAACAGAAGACAATCTGAACCCAAATTGAGTTTTGCATCCACCGCGCGTTAACAAATGAGCCACACATTCTGTGCATCCGCAGAATGCCCAAACTAGAGGTAACGGCATGTGTCCCCAATACCCTTGTATGAGTGAACAAATGTAGTGTCCACAGGAAAAAAAAGCCCAAATGACGAATGCCATTAAAGGGACGCTCAGAGGAGAAATTAAGTTTAGATAGAATGCTAGATTATCATTTTTGCATCCCACATATGTAACTGTCCAAGCGAAGGATGATATTGAAAGCGAGAAAATGTCAGTTAAAATCTGATTTCCTGCACCAGCTGTCGGCAACGTACAATAGTCGTGAACAGATTCGAACAGAGACTGGCCGAGAAGCGGTGTCGTTTTTTATCAGAAATGCCAAATTAAAACGGCTAAAAACAAGATAAATACACGTTATGTGACATTTACATTTTCTGCTCCAAACGAGGCACACATGCAACATGAAATACACAAATCAAAATGTACACACTGAACTATTGCAAAGGTGCCACATGTGAAACGAGGTTTTGGTTTCCACTCGCGTATCATGCGAAGTAAGTAGTTTTGTGTGGACAGTGTTGCGAGTCTTCCTTGACTGAGGTGTTTTCACAAGTTAACTTGAAATGCACAATGAGCGATTGTCATAGACTGCATCAACAACCCAAGGTATTCACTCAAAGGCAGGCATATAGATGCTGCTCAACTTTGTCTCGCCACATAATGTGTAGGAGGTTATAAAACATGACACTTTCCAAGTCGCACATGCCTCAGCTCGTCAAGATACAGAAAATCAAAGCCTGACTATGCAAGCAAAGTGGCAGAAGCTGCTGTTTCCTTTAATGTGAACATGGCTATGTATTATCGCAATATGCAGTAAAGCTAGCTACACAACCTCTCAGGAGCATTTTACATTGAAGGCGACACTGAAGATGACATGCTGTCTAGCCTCCGAGGCAACAGTTTCATCGTCATTTATAACATGCATTACAGTGAGCACTCGAACAAAACGAACGCTGACAAAATCAACCACGCTTATTGCTTGTTGTTTTGCTCTCGGCTTTTTTTTCTTCCTAGCAACAATGCGCTCAGTTGCCTAGTAATGCAGCCAAAGTAGCAAAACACTCTGCAATTCAATGAGAATGAGGTAGCCCATTACATTGCAGAAAACACGCCGTTGAATTAATGAGAAAAATTAATGAAGAGTGATTTGGTCAATTTAAGCATTTTTCTCTGCTAATACTTTTATACTATATACTGAGCCATCTCTTGCATACTGTGTGATTATATAGCCACAACAAAAAGCGCCATGCATGTGCTTTTCTGCTTGTGAGAATATGACAGCCCCTGGTCAGACATACACAGAGTAATTTATGAACGTGTGCGGCCAACGCTTTGTGACAGCTGACTAGAATTCACAGTTCGCTGCAAGAGAAAGCACTAGGCTTGTGTGAATAGTAAATTTTTGGTTTGAAGCGAATATTGATTTTGGTAGAATAATTTTAAATTGAATTCAAATAATATATATCACATATTATGAAGAAAAATGGGTATGTTTGTCATGACCGAACTATTTTTGGAAATTGTATTTTGCACAGTATTTTTGTGATAATTGGAACAAGGCCTGTGCAAATGCCATTCTTTTTGGTTCAAAGGAAGTGTAAAGAACTTTGAATAGTAGCACGATTTGACTTTCGGTATAATGCAAGTGATAACCTGTAAAATATGTAACGTTTTAAAGTTTACAATACTTAGAGCATATAAGCTGGTATAACAAGCTTTTAAACTTAAAAAAATGCTGAATCGATGAGAGGGTAATATGTTCATTTAACCTTCAAATGGGGCTTCATGGACGTGCGGATTTCCCCTGAATAGGTGTTTTTATGGCTTAGCACCCCTTCTATGCAGTGAAACAACCTTTACAGTGGGTTACATGCAAACTGATATACACTTTGATAGGTGCTTTCACGGCTTAGCGCCCTTCCACTGCAGTGAAACCACACATCTACTGGGTTTCAGACAGAGTTTCACATGCGGATTCGTTCATTTCGAATGCGTCGAAATTTTCAATAATTTAAATTTGAATTAAAGCGAATTCAGATAGTAATATTCGTTCATATATTCGCACAAGCCTAGAAAGCACATCTGCTCAAATTGTCACCTACTAAGGGCCAAAATAACCAGGCACGGCCGGGAAGCTAATGTATGCCAGACCACCGCCTCTATCTGGCACCTCTACCTTCCATTTATAGAGCTCCTATGTTCCCTTTCACAAAAGACTCCTATGCATGAGCAATAGACAGGTCAGCACTGGTGCCCGGTCTTTAAAGAAGGATATATAAGGAAGAATACAAAAGAAAAGCTATTCAGGAGGGATAGGTTATGCAAATTTGGCAACTCAATTCTGCAAATCTCATTGGTATATCTGAACATTTTTTTAACTTATTATAAAGAGCATTTTGTTCTGTGTAAAAACAAGTGTTTTGACATTCCCTCAACAAAAACGTTTCAAATTTCCTGTTTGACTCGTTTATTTAACACACACTTATTGAATATCACGCCCTACACCAGTGTTGCCAGATGCTACCGTGCAAACAAGCGAATACTCATCACAAAAGAAGCCCAAAAGACGCGGAAACATAATGAATTTTTTTTCATTATTGAGAATATTTTTAATTATGATTGAAAAATGCCACTCAAATACGAAGGGCAGTTTAAAAAATCACCTAATTGTTTTGTTGAGCGAATATATGCGCAGCTATGAACGAAAGCACATAGCTACTTCTTAAAGGGGCCCTGCAACACTTTTCCAAGCAGGCATGCAATGCATTCACTAAAGGACCTGATTACCTCAAGAATTCACCGCCACAAGAATTTTTAGAATCCATTCAGTACGAGAGGAATTACAAAGATTTGTCACACGCTACAATTGCATTGTCTACTCTCGTCCCGACAAAAGCGCTGGAAGCTAAGCAGGGAGGGATGGCACAGGGAAAGAAATACGTCACGCGTGCCTCGTGACATTGAGCCCTTTTTTTTCTTCTTTTCTTTGAATACGCGTCTTTTCGGTGCGATCGTGCGCGCACGTGTGGACAAGTCGCAGCCTCCCGTGGCGATCCCAGTAACGACCGAGCGTGCTATGCTCAAATCAGCCGATTGCTAATACAATGGCTGTGACGAGTGATTTTTGAGCTTGTAGCAGCATGTGTCGAGAGAAGAGAAAGCAATTTTAGCTGACTTTGAGAATTTATTGTGTATTCCAGGCCGCGTGCTGTGCTATATAATGTTTGGTTCGCGTGTTCTCGGGTGCCTCGACTACCGATCGGCAACGTTTTTTGACCGTGCTCAAAAAGTGTTGCAGGGCCCCTTTAACATTGTCTCCAGAATAGCGTCCATTCGGTTGGAGGCGTTTTTGCCAGTGCATTATAAACATTACTTGTTGATCCCCCCAACATATGGTTGATTTCAACGCTCAACCATAAGCATGCACATGGGGCGGGTCAGTGGGGGGTGGCCACCCCTTAACCTAAAGGGGGGGGGGGGCGGAAAATCTGCCCCATACATTGACTTAGCAGGACGGGGGGGGGGGGTGCTGCGATGAACCTTCGCCCCCCCTTGATGGGGACCTCTGCGCACGCCTATGCACTCAACTACTCAGTCATCGACGAACACGCTATTAATGAACGACAAATGTACATTGGTTGATTATCACTAAAATAACTATATTTGCTGGAAAAAATGCAATAATCCCAAAGAAACACAAGTGACTGGAAAATTCTTATAAGTGGAACTCTGCTCTACATGCACAACCAAAATATAGCAGGAAGTACCAGCTTATCTGCAAGTAACACCAGCAAAAGTTAACTTACGTTTAACGCAGTCGCTGAATTAACTTCATTATCTTGCTGTCAACAGATGTGCGAGATTTCCGTCCATTGGCACATTTGCTGCCTCTAGTTGGATTGCCGTCGAACATCTCCCTGAAAGGCACGAAAATGTGTCATCCAGGTATTCTTTTTCTGTCCTAGTGGTTCCTATCAGTCACACCACATTTGTTTTTGCTTTCAAAACATCACATGGATCTTTTATTTATAAAGAAACTTTTAAGTCCTCTTAATCTGTTATTTATATAGAGCATATTCTCATGTAGCTTCAATGTATTTTTTTGCTTGACCTACTAGAATGGATAAATAAAGTTGGAGTTAACAATATAATATTGTGTACAGATATTCATGCTGTTTTAACCCTCTATGGCATGGCATCTCGTGTATGGCACATACTCATTAACATGTTTATTGGGGGGGGGGGGGGGGGGCAAGACATCCTGAGGATGTGACCCTGCCAAAGTAATTCCCATAGTTATGCGCACTTAATGTAAAAAAAAGCGGTGACCAATGAAGCAGTATGAAAAACAGATGTGAAATAGATTTGACAGTGCACTTGCATGTTTGCCATCGGAACAATATTTTTGTCTCGCAACCATTGACTGCAGAAGCATGAAAAATTTGTTTTGGCACATCTCGTGGCATTAAAAATACATGCTCGTTATTGCTTTTCTCAATTCCTTTTCCCACTGCAGTTTACAGCCAGAAATCAGTAAATGGCATATTTGGCACAGTATGAATTTCAGTGAAGAAATGTGCGATATGATGCCATCTCTGTTATGCTAATATTGTGGGCATTTGTTATGTACTTCTTCCTCACCTGTGCATTATCATAATCATCATCATCCGTTTGTCACTCTGTCCTCATCGTCACCGTGTCATTCTCATCATCATCGAGGGTGTGCGCGCTCTGCCCGTTGGCTTCCAAGACCTCGCGTCTAATAAACGTCGTGTTCAACCAAGACGTCATACAAACAAATATAAACAAAGCCCAGAATTTGAGATAGCACAGTTCTGTTCTGCAGGACTTAGTTTGTGGTAGTAGGTTTGAGATACTTCACAGGTGTCTGAAGTGCCAGCAACAGTACCTGGCAATTTTTCATTACTTGATGCATGTGGGTACATCAAAAAAATTACGTGATGTCTGACCAATGCAAGTACTTAACTAGCTGTTTCGACTGTCACGGCGAGTAACACTCTCAACCACTAGCCAGTAGTTGGTAATTGAAGCAAGAAATTATACCAAGGCAGGCAAACATGTAAATTATAACAGGCAAACATTTAAGCAGCAATAAAATCTGGCAATAAAATCTGATGATATTGGGTATTTTTTTTCACGAAAGTTTATTAGTAATGTTAGTTCTTTCAATTTATGCAGTTCAGAGTTACAACTAAAATGAAGCTTTACTTGACCACCCACAAAGCAAAGGACTCCCCACAAAATTAAGCTAAAGAGACAAAATCAAACATTTCACCCCCTATCCTGTACAACACAAGAAATTACAAATAAAACTAATGCAGCGACGAAGCTGGCTATTGAACCAAAATGATTTAAACAATGAAAATGTCATCAACAGCACATACTCAAGACTTGGCAACTAACTGAGGCTCGCAATCGCACACTAGGAAGAACAAAACCTGCAGAAGCTCAGATGCCCTTCTGCTTCAAATGCTGCTTCTGAGAGAGCTTGCGTTATATATAGCTCAGTAAAAAAAAATTTTTGAATTTGCCTATAGCGTGGAACTGCACACTGAAAAGAAGTTAGTTGAATGGTTGATGAGAAAAATAAAAACGTTTTCACTCGTTTAATTAGGTCTGAGCAATCTATTAAAGGGGTGGCGCCAACAAATTTGTGGCTAGCGCGTTCTTTGCTGCAAGTGTTTCTTATAATTCTAGGCAGCACGATATACGCACCGAGATTCATGTATTCTCGCTAAATAATTTAATATCACCTTATTGATGAGGACAACTTTCGGTTTCGGTTTCTGGGCGCCGAGTTGGGCGGTGACGTAGAAGAGTACGAGGCTTGGTCACGTGACCACACAAGGTTGTGACGCACGTTGTGCTGAGTACCGTCTGCTCTCGCACACACGTGCCACAAAAGCACCAGCAAAACAAACGCCCCGGCAGGTGCGATGGCCAGGAACCGATGCTTTGCCGGTACGTGCGTTGCGGAGGTCCGGAGGTCACTCACGTCACTACAGATCTGGTGTGACGTCACTACGACTTTCGTTGTCCTTCCATAGAGTTACGTCAGTTTTGATGCGCTAGCGATGGGTCGCGATCGGGAGGATGAGCATTTAGGTACGCTTTGGAAGTGAATTAAAATATATTCTAAACGTTTGCTGTGTCCGACCCTTCGTGTGGAGTGTCCTTGCGTACAGAGGAAACCCACAACAGGCTTGTTATAGCCTCAAAATTTGATGGCACCACCACTTTAAGCATCTGTCCCATGTATGGTCTTCTTTTTGTGCTCGTCAGTTTTAGCACTCCTTTTTTTCAGTGTACTTGATCAGAAGATGTAAAAAATATGTGATCAAGTAAGTGAAAAAAGCCTCTGAATGAGCCACGGTGACTCAAGAAATCACTGATTCTACGAGACAATTTAGCAATAATCTATCATAGAGTGGTAGTTTCGGCTACTTGGTCTAGCGTACTCACTGCAGCGGGAATGGGGAGGGCAAGGATGTGAAGCGCTAAAAGTACTACGCAGCCAATACGCCTGTCGTTTGTCTGCCTTTGTTCACATTGTCCTTTTAGCGCTGCTTCGTGACCCCTCCCTTGATAATAAGCTACACCCATTAGCAGGACACAGTTTCAGTCATGCTGCTCCACACTTCTCTCCACTGGTGTAGCTATTACTATCATACATCCATTTCAAAAAATGTAAAATGTGATATTTGCCACCATTTTCGAAAATACTCTTTTCCTCCATTACGCTTCATCAGTCTTTGCAAATTGCCACTAAGTGAGCTATGTTTCAATTTTGATGTCTAGAGGTTTCCGCAATGAATGCAGGAAATAAAAACCGTGACTTTCATTTTCAAAATGAGAACAGTAACACACGGTTCAAGGGAAAATGCAAACAGAACTGAAGAAGTGTGACAAACTTGACTGAAGTTACAACTAGATTACAGAGGCAAAAATGAAAACTTGAACACATCAATTCTCGCGGCATAGGGTAAAATGGCATACGGATGATTAATACGCGGCGACACTCGCGCTGGGGGGTACAAGTACAAAGTTGGATCTATGTTTAATTTTTTGTTGTATAGTTGGTACAGAATCTTCAAGCGTGCGATTTGTCTGCGCGCAGACAGCTTCTGAAGCTTAGCCCTGTGAAGTAATACGGTCACTGATTGCGTCCTCTGGTAACACGAATAAATAAACCGCTGCCATTCCCTGGATCCTTTCTAGCTCATCAACAAGCTTTTGACTATGCGGATCCCATATAATACTGGCATATTCTAAGGTTGGGCGTACTACTGTTTTATAAGCCATCAGCTTTGTCTCAGGCAGAGCATCTTTTAGCTTTCGCCGCAGAACCCAACTTACGTTCAGCCGAACCACAAATATTTTCAATATGCTTGTTCCAGCTGAGATTTGAAGTAATAGTAACGCCAAGATATTTTACCTGATTAGATCGCTTAACTTCCTTATTTTTTAGTTTATACGTAAACGGTAATGGCGCTTAGTTGACACCGTCATGCATGTGGTCTTGTCGAAATTAATTTTCATATCCCATTTATCACACCACTCGTCAACAGCACACAAAGCATCATTGAGCAAGACCTGGTCAGCAATGCTTTTTACACGAGTATATAACACACAGTCATCCGCGAAAAGTCTCACATCGACGGAAGAGTGAACAGCTTTTGCAATATCATTGATGTACAACAGGAACAAAATGGGACCCAACACCGATCCCTGTGGTACTCCGGACGTAACAGGCAATGTATGCTGTAATGCTGTAAACATGCTTAAAAAATCATTGCCATGCGGGATGATTTTATCAGCAACATTACTGAGTTGACGAACTCGTCAGAAAAGAAGGTAGTGTTATTGAAACAGGGTTCGTAGAGGTTTCCAAATAAAAAATTCAAGGATATTAACGGACTTTCCAGAATCTGTCACAGGTTTTTCAAGGACTCGAAGCTGTACGCAAAGTTCGCAATTTTTTTACTGTAAAATTTCCAAAAATCATTAATTTTATTGCACTTACAATAAATACATCTATATCAGAATTATAACAAAACTGTTTATTCTCCACTGCAGCTCACTTTAGTTTCACAGGTTTCACTTGTTGTGCAAGAGGGTAGGAGCCAGCACCAAAGAGCGCTGCGCATCTCTCGCTTCGTTCATTCGCGGTTTGACTCAGTGAGACTTTTTTCCCTCATGCAGTTCACAAAACGAAACCATATGCACTCGTACCAAAGAACTGTTTCTGAAAGGAGAAGTTTATCAGGTCGATGCCGATCTACCACGTTATGGAGGTCGCAATGTTGATTGGGAGTACATTGCTCAAGAATTTCAAGGGCCTTGAAAACGCATTTTTCACATTCAAGGGTTTTCAGGGATTTCAAGGACCTGTACGCACCCTGTTCAAAGATGACATAAGAGCAACGGGCAGTGATGTTCCGTGCAGGGAATTTTCCCTTTTTCAGGGAATTTTCGACAGTCATTTTGGACGAAAGGGAAAAAGGGAATCTTCGCGATAGTGCAGGGAATTTTGAGGGGTGGCGAAATTTTTTTTTATAACGATCTAAGGACTGTGGACATGAGGCTTTCGCATGACGCAATCGTTTCTGGCGCATGTAGCGCGCCAAACCACAGTCTCTAAGGTTCGTTTTCAAAGACGCGTCTTTCTTGAGACAATTCAACGCAGAAGCATTGATGACATTGATTTGACTGACTGCTGGTTTGTGTGGCCAGCGATTCAGCTACCCGGCGAAAGTTTTTTAAGCCCGTGCTCAAAGCCCACCCATCTTGATCTGGTGAATCTGTTCATACTTACGAACATTGTCAATCAAAAAGCAAATATTACGCATATTTGAGGCGCAATATCAATACGTACGTATTCGTACGCAGAGCGCATTTTCTCGTGGGTGAGCGACGTCAAAACACGGAAGCGCAATATGTTAGGCAGTGACACACTGAACGCCACGATGGTGACGCATTCAAGATTCCACTCAAAAAGGATCTGCTGTAACAGCTTCAAGGTGACGGCCAAACACATCAGTCTTCACACACAGCAGAACACTCGAGTGAACTAAAGCAGAAGATGAGCAAGCCGCCGAAGATGTCGGTTTTTCGGTTTGCCCAAGAGGGCTGATATGTTCTAGTCATTGTGCTGTGATGCTAGCTTTATATATTTTAAATACCTTGCTTTTTTTTCAGTTCGAGGCACACAAAAGTTCTGCGGTCAATTGAAAGGTTTCTCAGTCAATATATATTCTAATCACTTCACATTTATTTATTTTTTCTTTACGGTAGTTTGCAGAACCGTTCCTAATCAAGTCAATAAAATGTTAAATACCACCACAAAAGCTTGTTTTATTTCACAATATTTAGTCACCATTATTGAAAAGTTGACGTGATTTTTGTACAAAATGTGGTGCATATAGATACAGAGCGTCTGCTAGGCACATTAATGTACGCCACGTCACTCAGTAACAAAAAAAGAAGAACAATAATAAACTTTTCTTCTTATGCAGTGGCCGTGTGCATGAGCATGTACAGCATTCCTTCCGCATCGCATCCCGCTTAAAGCGAGCTCCAAGGTAGCTCCTTCGTAGTAGTAAAAGCCGATCTCAGAGGCGATGCTTTGAGTTGGGCAGGAAAGAAGAGAAAGCGATAAGAGCCTGAAACACGTCGAACGCTATATATATATAAATTTTTTGTTGTGCAGGGAAATATGCGGGGATTTTTGGCGATGTATGCGGGGAAAATTGCAGGAAATAGGGAATTTTCGGGCCTCGGAAAGGGAATTCTTCTGTCCAGGACGGAACATCACTGAAGAGAAAACGATAATAGCCTGAAACACGTCGAACGATATATATATATATATATATATATATATATATATATATATATATATATATATATATATATATATATAAACTTTTTTTTTGTGCAGGGAAATATGCGGGGAAAATTGCTGGAAATAGGGAATTTTCGGGCCTCGGAAAGGGAATTCTTCTGTCCAGGACGGAACATCACTGGCAACGGGATGGGTGCATGTGACTGCGGGAGCAACTGTTAAGCAGCACTTGTACAGGGAAAGAGCTGTGAAGTTGCAAAGTATGCTGTACACAACTTCCCACAAAAAGATGTGTGTTTGAACAATTAAAAGCTTAAAATGAAGCATGTGCACACTATTTTGTGTCTCTTCAAGTTGTCATACAGTAATGCAATTTTGCAGTGGTGCACTTCGGGATGCACAAAGTCAGATAACTTTTATGGTCAGTACTACAAAGGCTTCGCCACTGTTAAAAATTAGACGAAAAGAAAAGTCACGTTTTGATTTTTTTTTTTGCTGTGAAACGAGAGAGAAAATTTTTATCCTAGTTTATTCACTGTATAGTCCACTGAGAGCCTGTTAGGCTGCATCAGACACGGAAATGACACAATTAACTGTGTAATACAAATGCGTGTTTCATGCATATACCATAATGCATAAAAATGCTGCCACAGTAGCTATCAAAAGTCACTGCATCATTGGCAGTATATCTCACGTTTGAAGAAATTCCAGTGTAGTGCCAACTGGATCTGCATAAGCCATATTGAAAACGTAATAGCTCAAGAGTAGCAGGCACGTAGCCTCTGCAAAATCCACAGCCTCTGTAAAAGTGATCTCCTGTTCACAGGCCACAATGCACTCCTTCCGGAAAATGGTTCCTGCGAAAAGATGGCAGGCAAAGCAAGGGATTAAAATCACTTCACAAGCTTAATATGGTATATTAAGCAAATGAGGGAGGAGGGATGCCAATACAATCACGGAAATCACAGCTCTCTTAAGGACCTGTTTGGCTTCTGCAGAAGTCTGCAATGTGGTGTGTTTTTAAAAGAAAGACAGATATGATCCAATGGCGGCACAGAGAACCAGCAAACGTACTCATTGTAGCAGTCCATGACAATTTTTTTAGAAATATCTCTTTTAAGGACAAAATTTCCTGCAGGACCATGGCAAATCACATCCAAATTCAAGTTGAGGCCAAGCATCCCATGACAAAATGCAATTTTGCCTCTAGGTTACCCATAGGGTTCAATGTATTTTTTAACTCAAATGACTAAACTAACTTGGCAACAAACCAAACTTAAAGGGGTACTGGCCCGAAAATTTTCAATTCCAATTTTTTTTGCGTCAATTGAAAGGCTAAGCCTTCAAGAGCCTCAAAATTGTACTACTAAGCGTGAGCGTACCCTCAAAAAGTAAGTACAGTGTGTTTTGGAAAGCTAGTTTCGGTTCCTACTGTACACTGATGTCACAACACGGCTTGTACTTCTCGTCACATGCTTGCGCAAGACATTGCTACAACAAGGCGAAGTGAAGGGCGACAAAAGATAGACTGGTGCGAGCTCTTCGAATCAGCAGCGCTGCTTGCCTAACCAGTTTTAAGTACACATATGCATATTCCCTTAAGTCTGTGTCCTCATAGTGTGTCTTTCCCGTAACAATATCGTGACGTTTCCATGGCCACTCCGCATCATGGCTGCATTGGCGATGCACAAGTGGCCATTTTGAAAGTTTTGGTACCCGACATCATCACAACTAGCCAGACTGCTACGTGAAGTCACCAGAATTAGTATTGTCGCCTGACGTGAAGCTAGTGTTGACGTTGGTAGGTGCGCCATAAAAAAATTGACTTTATTATCAAAATAAATGTCTTATCAGCATTTGCTGAGCTTCACACTTGCTCAGGGCAGTCTCTGTATGCAGGAGATTGGTATGGCAGTGTGAACTCACCTTCGAAAAATGGTGTCAGTTTTTTCAAAAGTGAATGAGCGAAAATGGGACGATTTATTTCTAAATTTCAAGCAGGTGGGTTTTTCTTTACCGTTCACTCTAACACTGTTACAGTAAAACATTTAGCCCTCGGAGTCACGACCCTGGTTTTATTTTGATGGGTCTCAGCACCATGCTAATGCATGCAACAATGGACACAACAGCTAGTTGCTCTTATGTACCAGATGGCGCTATGGACAGTGGTGGTTTATTGTTTTTTGAACGCTCCCGCAGGGACACTACACAGGTTGCTGTCGTTATTTTTCGTTTATACAACAGATGGCACTGATAATCTTAGCAATTTTCCTACTTGGCCTGCTCGCATAACCACTGCATTTGTTCTCCCTGTATTTGCAAATCGACAGCCTGTGACAGTTTTATGTGAAATGCTGTCTGGACAGCATTCTCCGGACATGGAAGGCTCCATGTCCGGGCCTCTTCACGCGTGCAGTCATGGGTCAACGCCCTAATAGAATGCTGCGGTATTTTGGGGTGTTGCTGCCATTCGGAAGGACCAAAAAATCAGTTTCTCAATTTTAAGGACTTGTCGGTTTAATTGAGTAATTAGTATGGTCATCACTTCATTAAATCAAGTTTAAAGTGCATATGTATAGATTCACACACACATGCACACACACTTTGCTCCAATCATCTGATCATGCCAATGCGAGCTCATGTCTGAATGTTGAGAGGAACTATCTCAAACCAGTCAGGATATGACCTCCAGTTCTAACCGTTTACTATCTAGCTCTATCCTATGTACATTCACGTTAAGCTCTCCCGAAACGGGCAGACCCATAGTGGTACAATGATGGTGCAGACTGCTTGTGGCTCATCAACAGAATTTTTTACCTCCACAACATATTAAAAGCTGTACTTGCAAACAAATGAAGATAAAAAGAAACAGTACTTTTACAGTATGCAACATAAAAACAATTTAGTTATTTATCCACCTTAAGTATGTATGGTAAATACCATTAGCACATGAAAGGCGCTATGTAATCCATTTCTTTTTTACCAACAGCAATAACACTTGTCGCTCCTGTCGCACTACAGCCATGCTAACATCAGCGACCGCTTGCTGCAGCTAGTTTATTAGGCCTATTAAGCCTAAAATGTGGAGAATGCTTGAGCTTGGCATTCAAAAGTGGTATTCGATAGTATGTTTGGGCTCCATTCTTATTCACTAGCCATACTTCACTTCTCAATAGAAACAGCTCAACCACGTCACAAGGTGAAAAAGGCCTATGCGCATAACATTCGCTGCCTTAAATTTGCCTAGAATGCATACTACAAGCACAGTTTAAAAGTGCCCACAAGTCCAATTTTATCATTTTGTGAATAAGCGAAGTAACCCCTGTGTCTGCAACGCAATATACACATGCATGCAGCTGCGTACTATTGATGTCGTGGCTAATGGCGATCAATTACGCCTGAGCATTTTGTAATGCATGGGCATTTTAGCACTCCCTTCTAGCAGTTTACATGAAGTGACACCTGGTGCAATCCTATGCTTCGACAATGCTACATTACGTGTGTTAATGCAACTCCTCATCCTACATGATGCCTGCACAGGGTTTTTCCCAAAGCAGTTTCAAGTATTGTCACGGCTCTTTGGTAGAACACCTGACTGCCATACAGAAGGCTTGAGTTCAATTCTGACTTAGTTCCCTGACTTTATTATTTACATAAATTGGGATGCTCTAGTCAACACTGCCGACGCCAACTACAGAATTTCTGCAACATGGACTCTTTAAGGCTATCGCCTTAAAACAACTACGCAGGTAGTGGGAGCATGCAGTATTAAATTCTTCCTGGCAACTGCAATCACTTCAATCCCCACTCAATTCTTATAACTAGCACATGACATCTGGTTAAGCCAATGCTGATGCTAAATGACTATGTAATCATTCACAAGTACACAGGAATGACGTTCAAAGCTCATGCAGGAACATACCAAGTGCCACAATAGTTGGGGTGCACGGCAGTCTTTCCGAGATGCTTGTTCCTTCCTGGAAGATAAAGAGTGAATAAAAATATATGTCGTTTTATAAGCCAGAACCATGACATGATCCTGAGACAAGCTTCATTGGAGGGCTCCTGAAATTTCAACCATCTGGCATTTATGCCCACACACTGACACTGTGCAGTCATTCAGCCAAAGCATTCAGCTCTCATGGAAATGTAAAAAAAGAAATTCAGCTCACTGGCACTAACAAAACGTTTCCTTCAAGAATCAAGAAACATTTGAATGCTCCGCTGAAACACTTTTGTTTTCTTTTATGGCTCCTTTTTTTATAAAGCTCGCGCCACTTGAGAAACTTGCATGTCGATGTCAAACATGCAGTTGATCTTTTGTACAATGAGCAGTTCTCTAGCGTTCAGAAATCGACATTTCTCTTGTTTTTGGGAGGTGAATTCTTTCTAAAATACTTGAAGTTATGAAGACTAATGCGACACCACAATCCTCTCGTATTATGAGATTTCAATGTTACAGAAAAGAATGTTGTAGGCCAACTTGAGCTAAGGTTTTATAATGGCCAACTTTTGTATGCAAAAGCCAAATTTAACACCTAGACAAATCAGGTTTTTGAAATTTTTAGTACCGTATTTAGTCAAATGTAATGCAAGCTTTTTTTCCAGATTTTTGCTGCCTAAAGTCGCCCCTCACGTTACAATTGAAAACATAAATAACTTGTTTTTTTCCTGGACGAAATGAAAAGGCACCCCTCGTGTTACAATCGAGTAAGTAGGGTGCATATATGCATCTGTATCTTTCTTTCATCGCCATCTCCAGTGCATTTTTCTGACAACAAAAATATTTATTGCAATCAGACCAGTAGAACCAGAGGTATCAGAGCTCCAATACTGCATGATTATCAGATATGCTGTTTAAAAAATGAGGAATAACGCTGTACATGTTTGGGGTCGTTTACAAGGTCCGGCCAATACCACATTTTCTTTAGTACAACCAGCTCCTGCATATCAACTGCACCTCCAACCACAAACCACAGAAAAATAATTGAAGGACACTTTGTACATTCCAAAGTGTGTTCGGCGAAAGCGTGTGGCCATTCCACTGATTATGCCATGTCTTTTTTTTACACTCTCAGTGGCATAAGACACAAACCTAATGGGTGCGTGTTTTCTTCTTTAATTTTTTACCGCGAATCGCAGCGAGACGCGAGACTCATCTTCCTCCGTTCGCATGCGTTAGTATTTTCTCGCGCTTTGCGCATCGTGCAAACGCCATCCACGTTCCAGCTCTTAAGTTGACGGACCCTTTGTAAATTTGGAAAGTGTATTCCGTGAACGCCTGGGTCCATTGAGACGGCGTCGGTCAGAATGATTGCAAACTCTGGTCACAGCGACGCTACGCAAGCAAAGCGCGAGCGCTATAGAGTCCGACGCGACCGGCGTCCGTCTGCGCATCCCGGCGGCCACCTGGCTCAGTGCCAGAGCTCGGATGGACGGACGGACGGACATGGACGGATGAACGGACGGACGGACAGACGGATGGATGGACGGACGGACGGACGGACGGACGGACGGACGGACGGACGGACGAACAGACAGACAGACAGACGGACGGACGCCGGACGAAGGTCGCACGGACACCGGACGGACGTGAGCATGAGACATTAAAGGCTTTCGCCTTAAAGATTACACCATCCACCGCTAAAGGGAACCATGTGTAGATGCGAAGCAGCGGGCGCTAACGCTTACACTGGCGGCGTGGTTGACGCTGGCGCTCATCGCAGCGTTGCACAGGAGAGAAACCTGGGGGGGCGCAAAGCACGCAGTGCTGGACGGTTGTTTCCTACTGGAACATCCCAATCGCTGCTGGGCAATGAGAGACAGAAGACTCGGACTGGACACAGAGACCCGCAGTCCGCTTTTAGTTAACGCGCACGCTGCGAATTTTTCATCGTTCGACAACGCACAGGAGAAATCTCCCACCGGCACCACCTTGCAGGTCAAGATCCATTGCCATATATACGGGGTGGCCAGTGAACGGTTGTGCAGCGCGAGCAGTCGGTTTTTTCAACCAAGAAACTCGCTAGCAGACGCTGCCTGCGTCGGCGTTGCGTGGCGAGAGAGGGGGAGCGTAGGAGAGGAGAGAGGGGGGGAGGGGACGCGCATGCGCATTGGGGGGTGTGGTTGCCGCGGGGGGGGATGCCTAGAGGAGAGAGAGGGGGGAAGCGTATGAGAGGGAGGGGCAGGGGACGCGCATGCGCAATGGGGGGTGTAAGCGCCGCGGGAGGGATGCCTAGAGGAGAGAGGGGGGGAGGGGACGCGCATGCGCAATGGGTGTGTAAACGCCGCGGGCGGGAGGGATACCTAGAGGAAAGAGAGGGGAAGCACAGCAGAGGTGGTGTGTGGGGAGGGTTTGCGCATGTGCAGTAAGGGTGGTCAGGACGCACACCACCAGCACTACCGCCGGACGGACGGACGGACGCCGGACGGACACCGGACGGATGGACACCAGACGGGCGGACACCGGACGGACGTGAGCATGAGACATTAAAGGCTTTCGCCTTAATAAAAATTTCAATAGAAAGATCCCAGTGTCCTAGCGCGAAGCAGCCTACCTTGCATTACCGTACAGCAATGCCGTGGAGCCAACTTGCGCACTATAATTCACATATAGCCAGCAACCCGACATTAGATCCGAATTTTCTGCGTACTATGTGTGGCCTATAGATGAGACGATGCGATATACATCCCAGAAACATCAACCAGTCGACGGGAACCCTGCCGAGCGTGTATGTGCATGGTCTCCGGAGCCAATGAGGAAGAAAACGCATTAACAAGACGGGCGGGGAGATCGAAGGCGGAGAGGGAGACAACTGCTAAAAAGCGCCAGCTTCGGAGTAGAACACATAGTCATCCCCTGCAGAAGGGACCGAACGGATCTCGAAATGTGGGGCCAGTTTTTAAAATTAAAAACTACAGACTATACTTGGCTGAGGAGTCTTTTTATTCTTAAAAAAAAAGGCGCCGCTGTTTAGCAGTAGCCGATGAATGCTTTTTTTTTCATTTGAGACGATGGCGTGCACAGGGTTGCTGATTGAGCCAGAAATTCAAGCTGTTCTTGTGTTACAGGTAGCCTAAATGATCAGCAATTCATTAAATACTTAGAGTACCACAGCTGTGTCAGCCGTGGCACTCTAAGGCTGTTTTTAAAGATGGTTGTAGGGACACAAAAATGAAGACTTTGAAAATCACATTGAGTAGATTTTTTGGCACCAAAGCACTGCGTCAGCAGTCGAGCACCATAAGCACTACCGACTACAGACCACCATGGCGTGTCCAAACAATGACTGAGAGTACAGAGACACCAGTGGCAACAAAGGTTTCAAAACGGTGGGTCCATGGTCAATGGCATGTGAATATCAGTGCAATTTTCACTTACCTAAACTCCATATATCTTTACTAAAAAGACAAATTATGAACACACTTTCCTTTGTATCTACACTGTAACAGAAAATTGTCTAAGAATTGAGTTTATGCTTAAAGGAAAAACAAACAAACAAGAAAAAGCAGACTGATACAGATAACATTGACAAAAGGGAAAATGGGGGAGGGGCCAATTATGGTATTTATGGGTAATAACCCCCCCCTTTTTTTATTTCCCTAAAGAATATAAACATAAGAGCCCCTCCTGAAACAACTGAAAGCTAAGATGCCTTCTTCATGACTCAGTAGCAGTAAAGAAATGAATTATTTTTATGCAGATGCTTATATACGAGAAAATTATTTGTGTACCCTGATTCACAAACTGGTAGAGACAAATAAAGTAGGACAGCTTTTGTGTTAATAAAAAGGGATTTGCTTGTTAATCTTTTTTAGCAACTGACAGAACAATTGCAAAATGGTTCCATCATATTGCTTGTGAAAGTGGCCCGACACCTTAAACCACAAAGCGAAATGCAACTAACTTCGAAAACTTGGAAGGGATGATTTTCATCTTCCTTGAAATAGGTGCACAGAAGGGGCATCACAGCTTCCTCCACTGCTTTTGTGTTGCCTTTCTTTGTCTCCTCTTGCATCATTACCAGCAGATATTTATATCTTTCGTAGGGATTGACTCCAAGTACTAAACGAGCGGTGGTGCACAAGCCGACATTTTTTCATCAAATAATGCCTGAAACATCACACGCACTGATTAATAACAGTATGACACTCAAGTCACAGTATCCTGCATTAGTTAGCATCTAATAGGCATAGAGTGCTTACAATATGCGACGAAGCTAGAAACTTGTGGAAACCAGCAATGACAAAACATTTACCTAATAAACTGAAAATGAAATATCACTCCATTATTGGCAACTACAAATGAGAGATAGACCCATAATGGCTAAATAAATTATTTTCTCCAAATAGGTATTCATAAAAAGGAAGAATGTTTTGCTTTTCATTGACCAGTTGCCTTATTCTGCTTCGATAGAATTTCTTGACTTTTGCTTAAGAAAGCCCACACTTGGCTTTGGTTCAAGCTTTTTATTGATTCAGCTTTGTGCTACCCTCTGCCTGCCACCATATTAGCCTACCTGGCAGCGTGGCAAGCCCCATTCTCAATTCACTGCATAGGCTGTTACATGTGATAGTGCAATTAAGAATGTTTGTGTACAGTGCTCACGGATTGAAATGCGATAACTTAGAGCTAAGTACTGTACATAAATTTCATTTCCATTATCTTTGGTTCCATGTCATATCGGCATAATTTCAACTCACACAATTGGATCAGAGCCAGCATTACCTTTAGAAGATAGATTCGAAGCAACACGGCGCAGTTATCTTGAGCAATCGTGCATATCAATCATTATATAAAAGTATTGAAGTCATATTTCAATGCATGAGCACTGCGCCTGCTTTCCAGGTAAGCACTTGGTCATGTCCATTAGCACTTAGAAAGAATTATTTTTTTAAAGACTACGCAAAATTTTCAAGACTGATTACCTTTTACTTCGACAAGTGATGACACTCAAATATGCCGTCAAATTTGCTATTTGTCTAAGCTTCAAATAAATACTAAACCTGACCGCATTTCAAATTCCAAACCTGTCCATTGAAGTTACAGACCATCTTTTTGAATTATCAGATGTTTTAGATGTTACACGTCACAAAACAATTTAGGGGACAAAACAGAGATGCTTGGTCTCAAGAGCACATGCTTTGTTAAAGGGGTTAGTTAGGAGAAAAGAAGATGTAGAGAAGTCAGATGCCTGGATCTGTACAAGGCAGTATGAAAGAAGCTTTTCAATATAAATAGGAGGGTTGCATAGGAGACATTGAACTTAAAAAGTAGTACAGTAAAAGCTCGTTAATACGGATTTCATGGGACCAGAAAAAGTGTCCAAATAAACTGAATTGTCAAAAGTATCAAGAAACAAGTGATTATTACATGAACATGTTTTAACTTTCTCGACAAACACATAACTTAAGTACTTATTTTGTATAATAGCAGTGTAAAAGCCTCAATTTTTGTAAATTTACGACTTCGTTCACAATGTGACCGCAGCTCAAGATCTCTGTGTTTTAAGCCAAAAGATGCTCTGAACCCATTCCTTTTAACACGAAAGTGTTTTATGCCGGGGTCCACCAAGCCTATCCGTTACGGATATGACGTTTATATAATTAACGCTGCCAAATGAGAAAGAAAAATTATTATAAAAATGTTCCCCCGCCGGGAATCGAAGCTCTTACTCTTGGACCGCGAGGGAGGGCGCCCGTTTTCTTACCGACTGAGCTATCGAAGCAGTTGCAAGACTCCCTACAAACGCGCCTTATATCTCTCGCACGGTGCTCTCTGTTGGTGTGGCGGGTCGGTGTCGCCGCCTGTGAGCGGGGAAGAGAAGTGCGTCTTGATAGCAGTGGAAAACATTGGCCGCGCTAGCAACGGATAGTCGCCGATGTAGTTATGCTCTTTGCCTTTAGCTTCGTGTTAGCTGTGACGGCTCTTTGTCGGAGTAGTGCATCCTCCACATGCACCAACGTTGTTTCGCCGACGTCTACTTCGGGTGCGACAGCACCGATTAATGAAAGTGCTGCAGTGAGCGCAGCCGCAAGGCAGCGATGTCGACGGGCGAATGTCGTGCCTTGGTGGGGCGAGACAGACCAGCCGGACGTAGAACGCCTGCGCGCGCTCGCGGCTCAAGCTACGAACCTCTGCCTCCCACGTTGTTGAAGCGCAGCGTGGTAGTGTATGCATGAGCGCAGGAGTAGGTTAGCTTAATACTCAGGAGCGCACACCGTACCACTTCTCTTTGAAGACACGCATATCGAGTGCCAGTGTTCATTACGTGCTTGTTGGTGTCTTTGCGCTGGATTCACGATACGCTGTGTCCAGGTATATCATGTTGACAACTTCAGCTAGAACAACGGTTAATTCATGACCATGGGCGTTAGTCGTCGCGATGGAGATTTGCCACTAGGCGTCAACGTGGGTGTGTCCACGTCAAACGGTGCTATAGCTGTCAAACACCAATAGACATTGTACAAGCTCTCATATATCGCTAGCACTACTTCTGCGAAGACGCGTTTTACTTTCGTGTTATACCGATTAATAAGACGGAGGGATCAGCTATGTTTTTTATATAGAGCCACCATCAACACCACCACACACATGTGATGATAATTTATTCATTGGCAAAATGGCCAGCAACTGATCGTTCGACCATCACAATGTAGTGAGTTTTATGCCCGCATGAGGACCGCAGCTCAAGCTTTTCAAGAGCTTCCACCATGCTTGAGTCTTGTGACATTAGGCACACATTGCCTGAAGTCAAAACGAAACAACAAGTGCTGCATCCGCTGTGAAGAAAACCGTGGTCACTAACGTCATGATCGTAGCGTCCACACTTTTGAAGGCCCGTGCGGGTTGTATGCCCCGAGTCGGAACTAAACTGCTGAGCCCCGCATCAGCTGCTGGATAAACCTAGCTCACTGGTGTATGTACAATATTGGATGGGGACTACACAGCTAGTTCTTAAGGCACACGGTGAGAACGAGACTACTGCTTGTCGCAGCTTTGACCGCAGTAAAAATCGACACAATCATAGATAGAGCCCACACAGTTTTCATGCGTCGAGTAAAATCATGAATGAGACAAGTTTGCCACAGCCGCTAGAACCTTGGCCACCAACAACACCCTAGTGGTAATATTTTAGATGGCGACTGCCCCTTCCCAAAGGCCCGCGCCTTTTTATACATTCATGAACCCCGTTTCCGCTCCTTTGTTTCGGCCATTTGCGGATCTTTGTGTTTGGCGTGCTCCGAGGATCACCACATTAATGAGAGTTTGATGCCATTCAACAATATATATGCTTGACAAGACCAGAGAACACGTCAGATTGATTCAATTTTACAAATAGATGGGGGTAAAAACAACAAGCTTTTACTGTATGAGTTAAAGATAGAGCAAGCCGTTATGACTCCCATTTTGGAGAGGAAGAAGTAGGAAAGTCCTCCAAAAACATTGATCAGGAAGATTACAACTCACTACTCAGCAGTCATTTGATATCTAACTGCTAAATAAGGCAGAAAAAAGCTATAAAAGAGACATTAGTGCATAGCAGGAAACATTGGCGCCTGACATAGGGATGGGTCATAGAGGCATGTCAGTACAACTCACTTGAAGAGATAGCTTAGGTTAAGGGTATTTTATTGCAGAAAGAACAGGAGGCAAAAGTGGACAAGTCCAAGTTAGCAAGGAGCAAGACCAATTACACCCTCTATGGCAACCATAACAGAATGAAAACACAAAGTTCAAAATAAGAGCAGCATTCTGGGCAAGTTGGTAATTCATTACTTCAGTACAATTTCACGATGAAAGACAAGGACAACAGAGGAGACACACTCAGCACAAACTTCCAACTAAATTTATTGTGCCAGTGAACCTGGTTATGTATTGATGCAGTATAGAGGGAAAGGGAGGCTTATTTAGAGACATACTGGGTGGAATTGCACAGCGCGAAATACAGGACGAAACACTTCAAGAAGTACACACGGACACAGAAAGGCAGAGAGGTTGGCCTGAGACGCAGCGTAGAATATGCATGTGTGTAAATGGTTATACACACGCCTCAGTGTACGCATGTGTGTACACTGAGGCTGAGACGATTGCAAAATCGGGTGATAAGTTATTTTACCTTCACTGGCTCTCACCAACAAAGAACTTGTCTTCTTGGCAGAGGTATCTTCTAACTCGTAACTGTTCTTTCATTCCGTGTACACGCAGGTCCAGTCTAGCTTGCGTCAATATATAACCATGTAGACGCATGTGTATTCTATACTGCGTCAATATACACCAACAGCTGGTTAATTCGAACTCGAAGGGAACTATAAAATTGTTCGAATTAAGTGGAGTTCGAATTAGTGGGCTGGCACTAGAACGAGTGGACATCGCGCCACACTGTGCGGGCAGAACTCGAAGAAGCTACCTCTAGACTCATTATCACGAATTAGGCGATACCACACGTCTGTGGCAGGTGATTTCGTGAATTTAGTTCATGGAGCTCTGACAATGAACAGAATTGATCGATCTGTAAGTGATACATCAAAAACGAGCAGCAACATGCATGTGAGCAGTACGCCTTAAGAAATATATGACACTACTTATGCTCCAAAACATGTTCATTTAGCAGTGAACGACGTTGGGCTAGTTGGCACTGCATAACGAAAGAAAAAAACAGCGCATAAACGACAAGGGCAGAGAAAGAACCATACACAATGCGCTAACACACATAGTGTTGCGTTTATTTGGATGGAAGTGTTACCGCAATCAAAACTAAAAGTAATCAGAAAGTTGCATTCGCTTGCGCTTCTTCGGTCGCCACTTAATGAGCATCGTCTGCAGCTCCACCGCAGTGTCCGAATTATTATCTGTGGAGAAATGCTGCAGATTTGTTGTTTTGCATCTCTAATAAATTTGTTTTCGCTTGGTTGTGCAACATATTGTCATCACTATGGGTAGAATTGTGCGAGGAACAATGAAAGCCAGGGTGCTCCCAGTACGAATTAACCGTTGTGGATACCGAAGGGTTCGAATCGTCGGGAGTTTCCCCCTTGAAAATACACAGGGCTGTGCTCGGATCGGGGCGTCAGTTCGAATTAACGAGCTTTTACTGTAAAGAAGTTCAATTGCACAAAAAATTTACTTGAATGCTTGCGCTGGGTTTCTTCTCTGTTGTCTTATCTTTTATGCTGCAGTATTGTACTGGAGAAACAAGGTTCATGATAGAGAAGGAGAGATCTTAAGAGCGACTTTTGTTCTGCATCGGACTTATATAGACAGGTGAAAGTGAAAACCATAAATTTTGGAGTTTACAGTAAAGATAAGAAGTAATGAAATTATTTGCACCTTGACACCCTTGCCGAGCAGATTATTTCCATGCTTATAGAAGAGTGGCCTGTGAAAGAGCATTGGCCATTCTTTTACTTTGGAGGTGTGGACAGGAGGATCCGCGTTTATGAAAATCCTTTGCTCTGGGAATGTGTCTTCCATATATTCAATACAAAGTGACAAGTCAATCTCTCTCAGGCTCTTTCTCCCCTCTCGTTTTAGAAATTCAAATTTGTCGTCAACATCCTCTGGCGGCTACAAGTTCCTCAAAGGCTGCCAATTAACACAGCCATACGACAACTTAACTAACTTCCTGTGCTTCTGCACATCCGGCAAGATAGAGGGTCTTCCCCGAGTGACATTCTCAACCCGGCTCTCCAACTGCTGAAACAGCGAGTCATATCCTCTCCCAAGCAGTCCACCGCCAAGCCACGGTCCTCAAGGGCATCAGGAAATGCCTGCACGATCGCTGCTGCTGCCTCTCGAATCAGGTCCCACCTAGGCCTGGAGCAGATATTTGTCAGTTGTGCAACTACACATCGCACCAACTCCCTTCTTTCTTTGGGCGGAAGTGGTTTCTGGGCTTCAAGGGCCTTCTGAACATCCTCTGGCAAGCTTTCAATGTGAAATGAAAAGCTCTGACCTCCTTTTTCTCCTTCAAAGGAGCTCATTGAACTACTGTGCCTCTTTGAAGTGCCTGGAAGAATTAATGAAAAAGGAGCTTATAAACCAGAGAGCTCCATAGGGTAATTTTGGGTTCATGTTGTGAACATGAGAGAACATAAAAGACTTACTTCAATTGAGAAGACAAATAAAATTTACGAGTTCTTATAAGAAAAAAAATGTATCACTTGAGCTTCATTAGTGCGTGTCAGATCTGAGGGCAGGGTGGAGCAAGCACATGATCCCTGCCCCTTCAACTAGAATCTCTGTATAGGGGTTGTGGGGTTCCGGCCGTCTGGCCAAAGAGGCGAGGCAGCCGCTGATGAATAATCTTAGAAAAATAACATTTATTAGCACTAGGAACTTCAAAAGGTTAAGCGCGCCATTATAACAACTGGGCTCACAGCGACCACTCTTGCCATCACCCTACGCCACGCCGGGCACACACCGCGCACACGTTCACTCCGTGCCAGTTCGTCGCCAAGTCCCAGCGCAGCCTGTCCGCTGCCGCTTTTGTAGGCAGCATGTGGGCAGCGCGCACACCCACTGCGCAGCACGTGTCGGTATCTGGTGCGCGCAGTTCCCACACATTCCCCCTCTGCGAAAAAAATGTTCGCTGTACGTGAGTATCATCTCTACCTTCTGCATCATCGTCCTCGATCTGTGCCACTGTTGTTGGCCTCGACGGCGGTGTTGCTCTTGACGACGATGTCGTCCTCCTTGTGGGCTTGTTAGCAGCCGGCTTTGCTTTGGCGGTGGCCTCTTGGACTTCCCTGAACGTTGCCGCAGTCTTCGAGGCAGCCTCCGCGGCATCCCTGGTCAGTGCCTCGAACTTGCGCAGAGTGCCACCGGGATCGCGCTTCCTACGCGTGACGAAACCGCAAGAGCGCGGGCCAGGCGTTCCATTCTGAGCGGTAATCACGACGGACGCCGCCTTGCCGCGCCCACCGAACGGTGCCGCGAGTTCGGCCCCTCGTGTCGCACTGTCCAGCCGTTTGAGCCGCAAGCCGAGCACAGGCTGCTTGTCCGTGGTCGCATTCGCTGTCGTCTTCGCTGCTTTGCCGGTAACGGCCTGCTTGATGTAGGTTTTAGCGCCCTCAGCTGCATCCTCGGCAGCCTCCGCCACAGCTACTGCTTCAACTTTTGTCGTGAGGACTGTCACGGCGCCAGCTTCTGCGGTAGGCCTCGGCGTTTCTCTGCTCCCGTTACCCTTTGTCGCAGGGGCCTGGTCCTCCTCCGCGTCCAAGTCGTGCTTGTCACCACGATGCATGGTCGTGGCTCGCTCGGCCTCGCTACCGTCGCCCTCGCCTCCTGCAGCCCACGAATCTTCCTCAGCGTCATTTTCATCGGCCTCAGCGTCGCAGCCGCCCGCTTCGCCGTTCCCTTCGTGTACGGCTACATAATGGTTGAAATCACCGTGCCCGCACTCGGCCTCGCTCTTTTCCTCGTCGTTCGGAATCCAGGCTCCTTCTACCGCAATAAGTTCCGCGGCGCCTTCACTCTCCTTGTTCCCGCAGGTCTCTTCACCGTCCCCGTTTGCATCGGACTCTCCATGGCTCCTTTCTGCCTCACCAAAGTCGGCGTCCATCTCGACCTCGGACTTTTGCGCCGGCGTGTATTGTTGCCAACCCGAGGCCACCGGCCATCGTGCCGAAAGCATGGTTGGGACAGCAATGCCCCTTGCAGCGCAGTAGGCTGCGGATTTGGAGTGTCCCCGGGCCGCGCAGTACACCGCGGTTGCGACGTCCATTCTCTCCATCGCCTCGAGAAGGCGGTTCAACGCTGCCTGCATCTTTGCTGGCTCAGACGGAAATACCACGTTGGGCGCCAGTTGTGGGGTTCCGGCCGTCTGGCCAAAGAGGCGAGGCAGCCGCTGATGAATAATCTTAGAAAAATAACATTTATTAGCACTAGGAACTTCAAAAGATTAAACGCGCCATTATAACAACTGGGCTCACAGCGACCACTCCTGCCATCACCCTACGCCACGCCGGGCACACACCGCGCACACGTTCACTCCGTGCCAGTTCGTCGCCAAGTCCCAGCGCAGCCTCTCCGCTGCAGCTTTTGTAGACAGCATGTGGGCAGCGCGCACACCCACTGCGCAGCACGTGTCGGTATCTGGTGCGCGCAGTTCCCACAGGATGTTCAAATTAAAAGGTATGAAATGTCAAAACCTGACCATTAACACGGGTGCCAATGCTGCTATGGGAGAACCCAGCGAAACATTTAGGGATGCGATTTGAGTTTCCGCCGTGGGTCGGAGCATGCAGGGGCGCCCGCATGTGAAGGAGAGCGCAGAGGCTCTTATAAAGAGCGCTGTCCAGCTGACGTGGCAGTGCGTGTCAAGACAGGATGATGTTCACGTTGCAACATTAGACGATTGAGGAGCAATGAGGCGTTAGGTGATTTCTGAGAGCAGAAAGTGTTAAACCAGCCACCATTCATCATCTGCAGTTTCCATATGTTTGGCTGCTTCCATAATTGCTAGCGAACACGCACAAAGGACGACATAGAAAGAGACAGGACAAGCGCTAGACTTCAACTGATTTTTTAATCGACGTGAAGGGCACAATTCATTTCTTTGCGCACACGCAGGTGCCACGTCACAGACAAAGTTGACCCCCCAAAAGAAAAAAAAAGAAACAGAAAACCAAACAAGAAAAAATGAAAGAAGGAAAAAAAACTAAAGAGGCATTCTCCGCCGCTTATCGGTACCGCCAGTTCTCACGTGGTTTCTTACACAGATACTTCAGTTCTCTTTTTGACAACGCAATGGACGGATGCTGACGCATGCGTCACCCGCCATGTGAATTTCGACAGCCTCTACTATTTCCCTCTTCCTCTGTTCCCCGCCAACGTGCATCACAGAAGTGGCGTCATATTCTGTGGTACAACCCTTGCACTTCTTGCAGTGCATCGCCAATAAACCACTGCCTGCAAGCGATGGAACAGCCGTGCGATGCTCCCTGAGCCTGTCATTGACGCATCTGCCCGTCTGGCCGATATACACCTTGCCACAAGCAAGTGGAAGCGTATACACGACTCCTGTCTTTCAAGCTGTGAACAATAATTGGTGTTTCTTAGCACACCGCGGCTTTTCAGGATCCGTAACAGCGGAACAGAGCCCCGCCAGCTTATGAGGAGCCGTGAACAAGACTACAAGACCGCAATTTCACGCCACTTTTTCACGGCTCCTCATAAGCTGGCGGGGCTCTGTTCCGCTGTTACGGATCCTGAAAAGCCGCGGTGTGCTAAGAAACACCCATCATTGTTCACAGCTTGCAAGACAGGAGTCGTGTATACACTTCCACTTGCTTGTGGCTAGGTGTATATCGGCCAGACGGGCAGATGCGTCAATGACAGGCTCAGGGAGCATCGCACGGCTGTTCGATCGCTTGCAGGCAGTGATTTATTGGCGATGCACTGCAAGAAGTGCGAGGGTTGTACCCCAGCATATGACACCACTTCTGTGATGCACGTTGGCGGGGAACAGAGGAAGAGGGAAATAGTTGAGGCTGTCGAAATTCACAAGGCGGGTGACGCATGCGTCAGCACTCCGTCCATGGCGTTGTCAAAAAGAGAACTGGACTATCTGTGTAAGAAACCACGTGAGAACTGGCGGTACCGATAGGCGGCGGAGAATGACTCTTTCGTTTTTTTCCTTCTTTCATTTTTTTCTTTTTTTGGTTTTCTGTTTCTTTTTCTTTTCTTTTGGGGGGATCAACTTTGTCTGTGACGTGGCACCTGCGTGTGCGCAAAGAAATGTATTGTGCCCTTCACGTCGATTAAAAAATCAGTTGAAGTCTAGCGCTTGTCCTGTCTCTTTCTATGTCGTCCTTTGTGCGTGTTCGCTAGCAATTATGGAAGCAGTCAATCAACACCAACAAGCCCAGCTCAATGCTTCAACGAATCCATGTTTGGTCTCCTGAGAAAACATCTGAAAGGAATGTGCTTCAACTCGGACGACAAACTCAACGACGATGTAAAGGACTAAGTCTTGTCACGGCCACAGGAATTCTGAGAAGCATCAATGGGATCGTTGTGATCCGGCACATAGTGGATACTTTGAATATTTTCCATTTATACTCACAGTGTCGTTTTGTACCTTTTCATTTGAACAACCCTTGTACCAGGAAGTGAAATCATGTAACTGCCAATGAAGCTACGTGGTGTGAAAGGCTGCTGCTCAAAGTCTCTCATGCATCCACAAAATTTGGCAAGCGCACACAAGACTAGTCTGGTTTTTTCTTAAGGTATGTGGAATGAGTTCATGCCTTTAGTTTGTGAACTGTGGCATCTGTAATGCCCAACACCATGAAGCAGGCTATTGTGGCTAGGCTACTGCAAAAGATTATAGGCCATTGCTTGTTCATCGTGCTAGATGTGTGCAATAAACAGTTACAGTTGCTCCAGGAAAACCTACACATAATGATGAAATACTGCCTTTTCAGCAACAAAATAAGCACTAAGTGCAGGCCTCTTGGTGTGAAAGGACGATTTGAAACGTGCGTACTAATAAAAGGAAATAATGACAGTCACGTTTCAGCTTCAAGTCATTGTAAACATGGCAGCAGATTCCATTTTGTAATCCGCTTCAAGTTTGCCATATCCAGGGTCGACACAGCTCCCTAGCATCTGATGTCAAAAACCACGTAAGCACAGTACACACCACAACAATGAACTACTACAAATAAATTCACACGCTTAGGAGATGATTGTACCCTTTCAGAAATCTCGCAAAGCAAAATAAATATACTCCATGTCTCAGAAACAGCATATAGGTCAGACAATACAAGAGCGCGCCTGGAAGAGCAGGCGTAGGTGACGGTGCTGGAATACCTTCAGCCACAATTATAATTCTCTCACTGAGGGGGAGCTCACTCATGATGCCTTCGAAACTTTCTTCGTCTAGCTCAGTCCAATCTTTTAAGAAAGCCTGCATTCAAAACATTAGATGAATAAGTAACGATAGTTCTACATATGTACTGTGCAGTGCTGCCACTGTACTGTTTCTTAAGGAAAATGACATAAAATCAAATGAAACCCATTTTTCCGAATTTCCTAATCTAGTGAATGAAGGAAAGAAGTGGAAATTTAAGGGCTCGTTTTTTATCTTTGTTAGACACAATATTAATGAGAACTAACAGACAATACAGACAATAATGCCAAGGAAAGTATAGGGGATGTTATTATTAGTAATTGTAAGCGTAAATGTGACAAAAAGATAAGTTACTGCTGGCAGGGACGGGATCCGAGACCTTCGAATAACGCGTCTGACGCTCTACCAAATGAGCTACAGCAGCGGTTATCCCTCCCCCCCCCCCCCCCATGTCTACATTGTGGGTATATGTGTGCATTTAACGTGCGAGTGTCAGTCAGCACCGCTGACTGACACACCCATGTTAAATGCACATATTCAGATACCCATATGTTTCAATGTTGCCATAAACTCGAGTTAACGAAGCTATCACGGCTATAAACCTGTTTCATCGAAGCTTTTCCAGAAACAGATGCGTAAAAAATGTAGTGATTCCTTTTCAGTTTTGACACAGATGAGCTTTATTCCGGCGTACGCAGTAATGCTTACAATATCTAGGCGCCCTAGTGCCGACTTCAGTTAGACATTGACGAGGGTACACACCCCAGCAAGCAAGAAACAACAGAACTATCAGCAGGTAGCACTGTTACATACCATGTGGCGCTAGGGGCAGTGCTGGTTTGTTGTCCCTCTAAATGCTCACACAGGAATGTGGTGGTTGATTTTGTTATTTATGTAGCTTTCTTGCTCTACCTGCTCGCACAACGAATGAATTAATTTTCTCCTTCTACATATCGGCAGCTTGTCATAGCTTCATGTGACTGTCTACCTAATCTGCATCGGCCGGACATGAAAGGCTCTATATGTGGGCTGCCTTCGCAGACTTTTGAGACACGCAGGCATGTGCAAACCTTAGTCTCCCTTGATTGGAGGGGGGGGGGCCCTCAAAGCTAGGCGGTGACACACACACACACACACACACATATATATATATATATATATATATATATATATATATATATATATATATATATATATATATAATACCGAGTATGTTTCGTAAATTGACATAAACTATTTTTCAGAAATAAAGGGGGGACGTAAAGCATTAAAGATATGCGAGCTCGAAAGCAAACAACATTAATTGATTCATGGCATTGAGAACCTCAGGCATGGCAATGACATGTAATTTCACACATACTTGCCTAAAAGTTAGGCAAAATATAGTCGTCTTTGACATTACACCAGACTTGTATTGTACAATTAAACCATTAAAAAATTACTGGTAACCTAAAGAGACAACATGAAGCTTCACCGATTCACCAGCAGGTGGTTTTACACTCACGTGCATCGTGAAACAGCATGCTGTGCCAAGAAGCTTAGTCAAACAGGTGGTGACCAATGGTGTGCAGTGTCTCGGGGAGCTGTATGACGATATTGCCACGCGCGTTTCTTTCACTGTATTCGGTTTCCGCCCACAAAGATTATCAGCAGTACTCGGCGCAGACCAAGCCTTATTGTTCCAGAAGCTTCTCGCTTGTAGTAGATCGTTCTGTTAAGACTGCACGCAAGACGCTAACACTCAAGATTATTCCAGAGCTTCCGCGACGACTAGTGATAAGGCTAGAATGTTCGACGCGTGCGTTATAAAAGCCGGCGCGCTCGAATGATGTACAGTTGATCGACGGCCGACGCTCTGTTCGCCGATATCAGTGCAGTGTGTATTGCTGTAATCTGACTTTCTGTTTACCGGCCACAAGTTCGGCCACAAGTTCGGCCTAATTTTGTACCTACTGAATTCTGCCTTCGTCGACGTCACGACCACGTGACATCTGGTGGAGGTGCTGCTCCTTTCATGTACCGGACGCCCCCCGTCAAGCCGTGAACCGAGCCCAAATCGCGAGGAAGACATCGACGGCAACCCCGAGCAGCGATCAAGCCGAAGACAACAAGGTCTGCGGCCAGAGTACGGTCCTTTACCTGACAAGACCCGGCGGACCAAGACCCCGACCTCGACCGCAGCGACGATGACAGCCCCTGTGCCGCCTGCACCTATCCTGCTCCGGCAACCCAAGGAGCCGCCTACCTTCCGCGGTTCAGCACTTGAAGACCCGGAGAGCTGGCTCGAAGCGTACGACCGAGTCGCCGCTTTCAATGCGTGGACCAGCGAAGACAAGCTTCGCCATGTGTACTTCGCCTTGCAAGACGCCGCCCGCACCTGGTTCGAGAACCAAGAGCGAACCCTGACAACGTGGGACACTTTCGCACGAGGTTCCTGGCTACATTCACGAGCGTCATCCGCAAGGAGAGGGCCGAAGCGCTGCTTGAAACCCGCTCGCAGCTCCCAAACGAAAACGTGGTGCTCTTCACAGAAGAGATGACCAGACTCTTCCGCCACGCCGACCCCGAAATGCCGGAAGACAAGAAAGTTCGCTTCCTCATGCGAGGAGTAAAGCAGGAGCTGTTCGCGGGTCTGATGCGGAACCCACCGAGCACTGTCCAGGAATTCATCTCCGAAGCGACGACGATTGAAAAGACGCTGGAGATGCGCACCCGACAATTCAATCGCCGCTCGACGCCAGCGTACGCAGAAGTTCAACCACTCTGCTCCGACGACCTGCGTGAAACGATTCGAGCGATCGTGCGGGAGGAACTGCGCAAGCTGTTACCCCCGCCACAGCCTCAAGTGGACTCGATCAAGGAAATTGTTCGCGAAGAAGTTCAGCAAGCGCTAGGAATTCCCGAAACACTGCAGCCTCATCCGGAGGCCATGACCTACGCTGCTGCAGTCCGCCGTGCCGTGCCCGCTCCGCGACAACGTCAAGACAGCGCATCGCCACGGTTCGGCCGCCAAACGCCGCCGCCACCACCACCGACGCCCTACCGTCCTCCTGTCGCCCAGCGCTATGCGCCGCGCTACGCGCCAAGGAAAACCGACGTTTGGCGCGCCCCTGACAACCGCCCGCTCTGCTACCACTGCGGGGAGGCCGGCCACACGTACCGCCGCTGCCAGCACCGACAGATGGGGCTACGCGGATTCGCCGTCAACGCGCCGCGTCCGCAGCCAGGCGAACGGCCTCGCGACATCGACGACTACCTCACCGGAACACAGTGGCAAGGACGACGACCTTCTCGCTCGCCGTCGCCCGGCCGCTACATGTCACCGCACCGCCGGCAGTACACTGGCCCAAACCGGGGCCGATCTCCTAGCCCTTACCCGGAAAACTAAGGGCAGCAACCGATGGAGGTGCGGTTGCTGTACGACGAACTACCGAAGATCTTCCGCCGCCGCCGACGACGCCGCGACGAGACCTCAAGAACCCGCCGCAACCCGAACGCAGCCCTGACGTCGAAACTTCGCTGCCTGCAGAAGACCTGACGAGGCAACATAGAAGCAGCGGTACAAACCGTCGTAGCCGTGACCCGACGCCGCGACCCAACCGCAACGCCAGGCGACGAACTAGCGACCTCGACGTTCTCATCGACGGCCACAGCGTCACAGCTCTCGTCGACACCGGAGCCGACTATTCCGTCATCAGTGGGACGTTCGCCGCGAAGTTGAAGAAAGTAAGGATTTCTTGGGAAGGACCTGAGATCCGGACAGCTGGAGGCCACCTAGTAACGCCGGCAGGAATCTGCACAGCGAGAGTGTCCATTAACAACCGGATTTATCCAGCAAGCTTCGTAGTCTTACAGCCTTGCTCCAGAGACGTCATCCTTGGTATGGACTTCTTAAGCCTTCATGGTGCAGTGATCAATCTTCGATCCAAGTCGATAACGTTATCCACTGAAAAAGCACTACCACCGCATACGCCGTCAGGAAAGCACGCCTTAAATTTGCTGGAAGACCAAGTCACAATTCCCCCCTCTCTCCAGTGTCATCATTCCCGTCGGCACCGAAAAACCCACAGACTACTTCGAAGGCGTCATCGAGGGCGATCAGCACCTGCTTGTCAACCGTCAGATTTGCGTCGCAAGAGGCATCGCCGAGTTGCGTGAAGGGAAAGCAACACTTATGCTTACGAACTTCAGCAACGAGTACAAGCACGTGAGCAAAGGCACGACGGTTGCCTACATCGAAGAAATAGTAGAAGCCAGCAACGCTTTCACCCTCGCCGAGTCTACTGAACCTGGTACGACGCACCAAGATCAACTAGCTTTCGACGTTAACGCGAGCCTTCCGACGCATAAACAAGAACAGCTAAGAGCTCTGCTCCTGCAATACAAGGACTGTTTTTCATCGTCGTCAAGAATTCGGCAGACCCCGATCGCGAAACATCGCATCATAACAGAAGAAATCACCAGGCCGCTCCGTCAGAGCCCGTACAGAGTTTCGACGCGAGAACGCGAGGCCATAAAGAAACAAGTCGACGAAATGCTACGCGACGACATAATCCAGCCGTCCAAGAGTCCCTGGGCGTCTCCCGTGGTGTTGGTGAAGAAGAAGGACGGAACGCTACGTTTCTGTGTCGACTATCGTCGCCTGAACAAGATCACAAAGAAGGACGTGTACCCCCCTCCCACGGATAGACGACGCCCTGGATCGACTCCACAACGCGAAGTACTTTTCGTCGATGGACCTCAAGACAGGCTACTGGCAAATCGAAGTCGACGAGAGAGACCGAGAAAAGACGGCCTTCATAACACCAGACGGCCTGTTCGAGTTCAAGGTCATTGCCTTTTGGTCTTTGCTCGGCCCCCGCGACATTCCAACGCGTTATGGATACTGTACTGGCCGGTCTGAAGTGGCAGACTTGCCTTGTGTACTTGGACGACGTCGTTGTCTTTTCCTCAAACTTCGACGAGCACCTCCGGCGCCTTGCAGCTGTACTTCAAGCAGTCAAGACCTCCGGACTCACTCTCAAGCCAGAGAAGTGCCGCTTCGCGTACGAAGAACTTTTGTTCTTGGGCCACGTGATAAGCAAATCCGGAGTACGCCCCGACCCGCAAAAGACAACCGCCATCGCTGCTTTCCCGCCACCCACCCACAAGAAGGCCGTGCGTCGATTTCTCGGCTTGTGTGCCTATTACAGGCGGTTCGTTAAAAACTTCGCCCGCATCGCCGAGCCTCTCACTAACCTCACCAGGACCGACGTCGAGTTCAAGTGGGAAACGCCGCAGGGGGAAGCATTTCAGGAACTAAAACGACGCCTGCAGACGCCTCCGTTACTTGCGCATTTCGACGAATACGCCGACACAGAAGTACACACCGATGCAAGCAGTGTAGGACTCGGCGCCGTTCTTGTGCAGAGGACCACCGGACTGGACAGGGTCATTAGTTATGCTAGCCGGTCGCTATCAAAGGCAGAGGCCAACTACTCCACAACAGAAAAGGAGTGCCTTGCCATCATCTGGGCTACATCAAAGTTTCGCCCCTACCTTTACGGCAGGCCCTTCAAAGTTGTGAGTGACCACCATGCCTTGTGTTGGCTAGCTAACTTGAAAGACCCTTCTGGTCGCCTCGCACGGTGGAGCCTGAGACGTCAAGAATTCGACATTACCGTCGTTTACAAGTCCGGAAGAAAACACTCTGACGCCGACTGCCTGTCTCGTGCCCCCCGTCGACCCACCGCCACTGGACGACCAGGATGATGACGGCTTCCTGGGAACCATAAGTGCCGACGACTTCGCCGAGCGACAGCGCGCCGATCCGGAACTCAAGGGCCTTATGGAATACCCCGAGGGCAAAGCCACCGTGGCTCCAAAGGTATTCAGACGAGGACTGGAGTCGTTTTTCATGCGCAAGGGCGTTCTCCTAAAGAAAAACTTCTCGCCACTTCGGGCCGACTCCCTCCCCGTAGTACCTTCGGCATTACGCCCAGAAATTCTGCATGCTTTGCATGACGACCCGACGGCTGGACACTTTGGATTTTCCCGTACGCTAGCAAGGATACAAGAAAAGTACTACTGGCCTCGCCTCACTGCCGACGTCACCCACTACGTGAGGACTTGCCGAGATTGTCAGCGACGGAAGACACCACCGACTAGGCCAGCCGGACTTCTGCAGCCCATCGAGCCACCTCGCCGGCCGTTCCAGCAAATCGGCATGGACTTACTGGGGCCGTTCCCGACGTCGAATTCCGGAAACAAATGGATCGTCGTAGCTACTGACTACCTCACCCGCTACGCCGAGACAAGGGCCCTGCCCAAGGGCAGTGCCGCCGAGGTAGCGAAGTTCTTCGTCGAGAACATCGTACTGCGTCATGGCGCCCCAGAGGTCCTCATTACCGACAGAGGTACGGCCTTTACTGCGGACCTAACTCAGGCGATCCTGAGGTACAGCCAAACAAGTCACCGCCGGACCACCGCCTACCACCCACAGACCAACGGTCTGACCGAGCGTCTAAATAAGACCATCGCCGACATGCTGGCCATGTACGTCGACGTCGAACACAAGACGTGGGACGCCATACTTCCGTACGTGACCTTCGCATACAACACGGCCGTGCAAGAAACGACGCAGATGACGCCATACACGTTGGTGTACGGACGGAACCCGGCAACGACGCTTGACGCCATGTTACCAAACGTGACCGACGAGGAAAACATGGACGTAACTGCCTACCTGCAGCGCGCCGAAGAAGCACGACAGCTCGCCCGCCTGCGGATCAAGAATCAGCAGACGACTGACAGCCGCCGCTACAATCTTCGACGACGGTTCGTGGAATACCAGCCCGGCGACCGCGTTTGGGTGTGGACGCCGATACGACGACGTGGACTCAGTGAAAAACTTCTGCGACGATACTTCGGACCGTATAGGGTGCTTCGACGTCTCGGCACACTCGACTACGAGGTTGTCCCCGACGGCATTTCGAACTCTCAACGGCGCCGTGTGCGACCTGAAGTCGTCCATGTCGTGCGCCTCAAACCGTTTTACGCGCGGTAGTGAACCTGAGGACTGCTCTTCTTTTTTTCTTTCATTGGACTTTCTTGCTTGTGCGTATTGTTTATTGAGCTTTCTTGATTTATTGTCGTTATTTATTGTTGCATGTATTTTTACCATGTGTTCTGTTCTAAGCACCGGGACGATGCCTTTTCAGAGGGGGGGCATTGCCACGCGCGTTTCTTTCACTGTATTCGGTTTCCGCCCACAAAGATTATCAGCAGTACTCGGCGCAGACCAAGCCTTATTGTTCCAGAAGCTTCTCGCTTGTAGTAGATCGTTCTGTTAAGATTGCACGCAAGACGCTAACACTCAAGATTATTCCAGAGCTTCCGCGACGACTAGTGATAAGGCTAGAATGTTCGACGCGTGCGTTATAAAAGCCGGCGCGCTCGAATGATGTACAGTTGATCGACGGCCGACGCTCTGTTCGCCGCTATCAGTGCAGTGTGTATTGCTGTAATCTGACTTTCTGTTTACCGGCCACAAGTTCGGCCTAATAAACAGTTTCATTTTGTACCTACTGAATTCTGCCTTCGTCGACGTCACGACCACGTGACAATATCTTTTTTTTGCTGATGCTCCATGAAACGAATATTTGCGATTAAATCATTATTTGGAAAATTAGAGAGTTATTATAATTTCCCCATACAAAGCACTACTGCCAAAAAAATTAACTCCAGTGCTTGTCAAATTGTGGCTGCAGCGCTACAATTGACCTGCCGAGAGGGGGCCGAGCCCCTCCTTAACCCCTAAGTGCCCGTAGGGAACATATTTCCCACCAAATTTACAAGCCTGTATCTCCAAAACTCCCAAGTCTTCCGCCCTGAGACGGTTGCTACATCTGAAGTGATGTTTGAGAATCAACTGGACAAAATTTTAGCGACTCCGACGCAAGCAGCTACGAGGTGCCTCAGTTTCCGTTGGAGTCACCAGCACTTTTCTCTCTGAGCGGGAGGTTGTCGCGCGGGTTTCCACCAGCTGCGATAATTCATACATAAATGTATTTGCCGCAGTGAGAAAGGTCAGTAAATGCATTTACTGAATGCCTCAAGTGTAGGGCTATTATCTGGTCCACTTTTAGATCCTTATTTAACGAGGAACTAAAGTTATTGACATTTGAATTGTAACTGTGCAGTGGGAATATACTTCCCTACGGGTCTTGCACGGTGTCAATGCACAGCATGTGATTTTCTCTTTCTCTAAAAGAAAATGCGCTCGACAGTTGAAGAAGCACTAGATTGGCGCTTTTCTTTAACTGACGATGCAAACAACTTTTCTGAGAGCGCGGAAGATGATGACGAGGATTACCTATTGTGCATAATTGCTCGCTCGAATAGGGGGTGCAACACACATTGGCCATACCCATGCAAAGCAAGGCGTTGGCTTCTTGGCTAATGCTTGCAGGGATACTGTTGAAAATAAAAGGCAGCAATGCACGCACCCTCAAGGCCTTCCCAGGTGACCGAAGAAACTTTAGGTGTACCATACCAAGTGCCACTTTCACCTGTACTACATTTTCCTAGACGACCATGAACTTTCAAACGTTGCTCGTGTCGTTTAAGTGAGCAAATGAGAAGAGGTCGAAGATTATTTGCTCTACGTGCAATGTTCCTGTCGTACCATGCTTTGGAATTTCCCCACTGGTGCGGTTCTGCCAAAGGCCCATAGGGAAGTATATTCCCACCCTAATAATTTTAATTTAGAGTGGTATAACGAAACTTTTGACGTTGCATCGTGTTCTTTGGATAATAAATAATGTTATCAAAGAATCTTGCATCAGTATTTACAAGAGATACCTTATGGGCGTTTAAGGGTTAAGAAACGGAGAGGGGGCCGGGCCCCCCTGGGCACCCCCCTGACTTTAAGCCATGGGAATGTGTTAGTGGCAAATGAAGCGCTGCGGTAGCTTTCGGGTACCGCTACGTTACAATTTTAGATTTTGAAGGACTGAAAAGGCTGTCTTGATATTACGAATGTCCCAATTTAATGAATTAGAGTGCGGTCATCGCTTCACTGAATCAAGTTTCATACGTACTATAATTTTTGGAATGTGTGGTAACCTTTTCCTGCCCTAAATGTCTGCCCAAAGTGAAAAAGTTGGTTTGCAATTTTAAGTACTAAAAAAGTGTTCTAAAACATTGACAGAACAATGCTTGTACTCATGGCCAAAAGTAGTCAGCAGATTGCCTCCCGAGTCCTGACGAGCACTACTTTCAATGAGACTGAAAACAAGATGCCTAGTGCAGGCAATAATGATGCATTCAAGAGCAAGCAGGACACTTTGTTGCCAATTAAAGCAAGAACACACGTTTAAGGACATTCATGTGCTTTTCTAAAAGGCCGGACCAAAAGTTAAACACTGCTTTACTAAAGTCTAACATAAAACCAATATGCACAAGTAAATGTATTTTCACCTATGTAAAAGTTTCAAAACAAGTTTGCTCAGCTTATTTGCAAGTGATATGTTTCAATGCATACTCATAAATACATGGGCCGAACAAATTGTGGCTAATATTGCAGGTATTCCAACAGCACAAAAAGTGCAATTTATTCTCAGGTTAAACCTTGCTAATGTTTCAGTTTTTTTTTGCACTCCACTTAAAGCCACAGCCATGTTATTTTTATTTTAAACAACTGCAGGTTTAAAATCATTACAAACCAAAGGCACATGGTGAGCATCTGAGCAATGTGTCACATAATGCAACAAAATGACCTACGCAGTCTATCTTAAATGAGATTTTTTTCACTTCAGCTATATTGACATGCATGCATTGTATACCTTAGCATTTGCTGAGTCGCAGACGCCCTTTTCCTTCGCTTCTGCCAACACCTCTGACAATGTGGTTGCAGAGGCTGTTTTCTTCACCTTGTGGTCGGCGCTCCAAATTTTTAAGAACGGCATAGCTGTAGCAAAGCCTGCACTTTTTGGAGAGAAGCTTCTTTACCTTACAGGTGTTTGTGCACTATGGATCATAAAAGCAACACAAATCAACTTGTGTGATGACCCATTGGGCCATCAGGAAAGGCAGCTTTAAAACAAGTATCCACCAAGCAAACAGACAACCTGCACTCAAACATTAGTTTTCATCACACACATTTGGCCACAAAAAATAAAATTATGCATGATAATGCAAGAACACACTTAAACACAACAGCACACTATTTCATGGGGATCCATCTAAAGACATCTTATATATATCTACACAAAGAAAGAAAAGCAAGTCGCACATAGCTACCGGAAAAACTCTCACAAGAGAGTGACCCAGCAGCAGCAAATCAAGTTTACTGTTTAAAGGGACACTAGGAAAAACGTTCACTTCAACTATAATGTTACATTACACTTTTCAGTTACCAAGAGCAACATTTTCACCGTGCACTGAAGCTAACCGCAGGAACTCGAAAACAAAACAAAAATAGCGACACCACCTTGAAATTTGTGCACCAACTTCCCAAGACATTACTAATTTTGAATGCTTTTGTACGAATATACTAAACTATCAAGCATTATAAAATGGTTACATTGCTTGTGCAAAAAACCAGAGAGTTCAGTTGCTGAAAACTGGACACTTTTATGCAGAAACACAACCAGAATATGAGAACTTCTAATGAAACTTGTGACAACACAACCGCATAATTGTGGCCACGAGTTGTTGCAATATTCTAAACAATATTAATGTTCATTTTCCCTGCTAATAATATTTTTGCATGAAACCAATGCAAAAAGAGTTTCAAAAGAATGCTTGCTCGACATGAATAAATTACTTAAATGTTTTACTTTAGTGTACCTTTAAGATATAAAGATGATTGAACAAAACATGATCTTAACAACATCCCAGCATTATTGAGAATTCAAATTCACAACGCTCACAGTTTCTCCAGAAATGAAGAATTCAGGCGGATTACTGAGACACCATTAACAGTGTACGGCCTGTAAGGTGTTCTATCCAGGAGATCAAGAGGGCACAAAAGCATTGTCTCTTCGGAGGCACTTTCCAACACGTAAAAACAGAAAGCAGCCGCAAACATCGCATGAACACAATGCACTAGCAATGACATATCTTCCCTGCCAGCGTTAACAATGGCAACTATTTCCCCAAACACACTCTCATAATGTGTGCCCGACACCAGCACATAGTCTTGGATGGTGTACGTGATGCTTTCCACAGTGGCTTTCTTTAGCACATTGCTGTCCTTAGAAACTGCGCTATGCCTTGCATCATTCAAAATTCTCAGCTGATCAGTTTTCTTCATGTCCATCAACTCAACAGGAGTTTGAAACAGGCCCCGTGCTGCCAAGAATGACTGAAAAAGTTGATGTTGTTCGCTCAATGTCTTCGTGACATTCTTAAAGTTCTTCATGTTTCTTATGCACTGCTTAAAATACTGGTGCTTGGCTTCAAACCTTAGAGACCAGACATGGCAAAGAGGGCGAAACACCTGAATTAAAGTGATGTTTAGGCCGCAACTTTTCGTTGGGAAAAAGGGACCATTGAGATGTTACTTAGTCTTCAATTAAAACTTTCAAGTGTGCAACTTGAGCACTAGTTATCTTAGGTGCCATTAAAAGATCAGCTATGCTCATCAGCTTGACCAAAAGCTGCCATATTGGATCATCATGATCAGCTACTTTCGAGCCAACACAAATAGGCAGCAATCTGAACAATGTCAGATTTTGCCTTCCATGGCTCCCGAGGTTGTTGCCCTTGCTGGGTACTTTGGCTGGTTTGTGACGAAGATCGTGGGCACTGTATTCCATAGTATAAATCCTGTTCAGGTACTCATAACTGAACCAGCATTTCTTGGTGACAAAACATCTTATATACAGTGGCACATCATGTCGCACAACTCCTTCAAAAAGATCATGCCCAATGCAAGGTGGTAAGCCAGGCTGGCATACATGGAATTGCTTTAGCACATTCAATTGGGAGTTCCTGATAATACCACAGTCATCTTGCAGGTTGTCACAATTTTCAAGGCGTTGACATGACTGGGCATAGTTTTGTGGAGTGCGCTTTTCCCCAACTACATGAGGATTTTCATGAAATTCTGAGCGTGTCATAAGGCAAAACCGGCAGAAGTAGGTGGACGTACTGAAATTTTGGGTAAAACCTCCCACTGAGTGGCTTCCAAGGTTATCACCTACAACGTAGTCCAGCCTCACATGATGGGTTACTCCGTTAACAAACAGGCCTTTCTTTTCAAGTAGAACTAGATCTTCAGTTAAAGGCTGGAGGACTTTGTCCAATCCAAACTGTTGAACGTCTTTATCCCTTTACGGCCTGACCCGCACAAATGTGTGGGTCAATAAAACGCTCACGAAACGGCACCTGTTTCAGTTTGGGTTTCATAGCTCTGTGCCGCTGAAGTCAATGTTTACGGCAATATATGTGTTTCCGTAGTTCAATAATTTCGGCACCAGAGGGCGAGTAATCTTCCGCCAAAAATGCCGTCTGAGCACGTGCGCCGACAGCAGCTACCTCAGACGTGTAAATCAACGCTCCTTCTTGCTGTACATTTTTTTTTCGGGAGTGTATGCATATGAAAGGAATATTAACACTTAGAAAAACATGCTGCGCTAAAAAAATTACGCGTTCCTACCACACACGCTGTGTACTCAAGCGTGAAAAAGTCACCCGCACGTTTGTGCGGGCTGGGCTTTAGTTCTCGTCAAGTGCACGGCAGAGCGGCGCAGGTTGGCTCGTCCGCGCGCGGTTGCGCCTGCGCATTCTGTTTTTTTATTGCGAATAGCTTTCTTGGCGTCTTATTGGCACTTTTTTTTGGTTGGTGTTTATTGATGTTTTCTTATATCTGAAGTTAGCGACGCGAAGTGATGTGCGTGAATTGTGATCACCATTGACGCAGAAAATATTTGTTTTGTGAATGTGTTGTGACAACAGGCATTATATTTCAAAGAATTACATTTTACATTGCCTATGATATAGAGTTTCAGTATCGCCAGTGAAATTCTAAGGATAATAAATAACATCGAGGGTTAGAATTGCTAAAATTATCTAACTTAGGGAACAAGCTTCCGTGGGCGCTGAATTTTCTTTTTTTTTCACATGCCAAGATTTTCAAACCAGAGTATGAAGAAGACATCGAAGAGATATTGAGCCTCCTGATGTCTTGCGTCAGAATTGGGTAGGGACCACGTTGACGAATTGACAGAGATTCATATTCGTCGTTCGAGCCAACTTAGGGATGAAAACTAGAGTATGGAAGGCGATTTTTGGAGCAGACGCCTCCGTAATAACTGGGCCAGGTTACCACTCACCCTATCCTGTCAGTTTCAGTGAAATTCATGTCTTTTGGAAGAACACATTCGGCTGCAAAGCATCACCTGCTTGGAAGTGGTGAGACCGCCGACGTTTTTGTTGTTCTCAAGACTCCTTTGCCAACTTTCTCACACTGATTTAATGCAACGATCTTTGAAGTTACGGCTGAAAAAACGGCAGTGTGCCCTAGTTGTAGATATGAAACAACTTTGCAAGTGGCTGTGCAAAAGATCAAGCAGCTTTAGGTATGGACCTGATCATGGGCTGCCTCCGATCTCTCAGTAACTTTGGTCGTCAGCAGGCGCCCAAAAATTGAAAGCGGAAAGAAAAATGTGTCACAAGATCAATCCTTAGACAACTTTACTGGAGTGTAAAAGGCGCCCGGCATAGCCAAGCAATTAGACCCAGCTATACGTACCACTGGCGATCAGTATATAGCTTGACATCTGCACATCACTGCAGGCTGTCAAGTGCAGCTTCTTGCTCAAAGACGCGTTGTATAAAGTGCAACTTATACCTGTGCCTCACAAGTGACACACAATACTCTAAAATGTGGCATTCGCAGCGCTGACCACGCATTTTTTGCTTTGTCTTAGCCGTTATGAGTGTATTCCTCGCTGCGGTGAATCACATGAATAAAAGCCCAGCCCGCACATATGTGCGTGGTCTGTTTTCTGGGGCAGAAACTCCAATTCTTACAATTTAACCTTTGAAAACTTAATTACAATAGAGCAAACGTCAATCATTTTTGAGCAAGTTAGCAATTTCTCCATTATATTTTTCTCGGGCAGGAAAGGGTTAAGCCGGCACAGCATCACTAGCTGCATGCTTTGAACTAGTGACCTGCAGTGCAATGGCAAGTTGCCAACTGTCATGTAGACACCAAGAAGTTTGAAATTTTCCCTTGCAGAGCCCAATCGGTTAGCGATTTCAAATTCATCCAAATAAAGAATGAGACGAATAACATTTTGCTCTGGATGCTTGAAAAACTGGCATGAAACATAATCACGGTAACAGTCTTCCGATGCGTTTTGCGGAGCAATGGGGCGCAAAAAGTTAGAAAGTGCATGAGATGTTCAATTGAGACATAATGGTAAACAGAAGCAACATTCTGTTTATTTATGCCTAAGGTCATCTCCGTTGGTGGCACAAAACAAAAACTACTCTTGTAATACTTGTGCCGCAGATAGGAAGATGAAAGCTCAGCTGATGTGAATGAAAAAGCATCTACAAGAAATGCAGAATTAACAGTGGCAAGAGTATCTAATCAAGGTGGACGATTGGGCCAGTTGGTGATTCATGATCGGCGTATGTATACTGCGCGGTAGTAAACACGGTGTTTCCTTGTCGTCCGTGTTTACTACCGCGCAGTATACATACGTCGAGCAAGAGTATCAGCTGGAACAGCTTCCACAAGCCCTTGCAAGGTCATACCTACATTTAGGTTGTGAAGATTTTTCATTTCTTTCACAATGTACTGCACTGCTGTAGCCGGCACATGATGCATAGATTCTAGCTTCAACAGGAAAAGTGCAAAATTGTCAGCGAAAAGCTTAACATTTCTGCTATTAGAATCTGCATCCCCACTGTCTGCCGCACTAACATTTGAAACTGCATCACGACTGTCTGATGCACCAACACTTGATGAATCAGTATTGACTCCACTTAGGCCTGGTTCATGCTCCATCTCAATCTCATTTATGTCCACCATTTGCGAATGCTGTGCAGTGTCCTGTGCCACATTTGTCGTTGCTGGGTGGTACCTTGACACATGAGTCCTCAATGATCCAGCTGACCTCAACACACTGGAGCAGCCAGTGAAGGGGCATGTGACATGATCTGTTCCCCTTTAAAAATGTGCAGCAATGTGCGACAAGAGTTTTGAACGTGTTGACTCGCTTGTTCCACATGACAACACTGGGCACAAAAACACCGCATCACTTGGTTCCTTAGGTTGTGTTCTGTGGTGCCTAGAAAGGTGGCTTTTAATGCCTTCATAGGTCTTATAAACAGCCTGGTACGGCACATATGGGCAAACTGCGCCAGCTGATACACTGCTGTGGAACTTGTGGTGCTCGAAGTAGGCCAGCACTGTTGGTAAATTCTGTGCACAAAACCGGCAGGCCAGCATCCTTCATTGGTACTTTGGCTGCAATGCAAGAGAGTAAAAAACTACTGATATAGTCTTTTACTGCTCAGCAGACCTTTATAGGCCTTGCACTAAGCTGACACTAAGGCCTTGCAGACCTTAGTGTCAGCAATCCAAAAAACCCACATATCTCAATACCATTGAACATGACAATAGGAAATAAGTGAGGTGACAAAATTTATGTGCCATGCTTTTAAACAAAGATATTGTTACGAGTAAACCCACCAACTTCCAGTTTTTGTGAGCATTAATGGGAAAAAAAATTCTGTATCGCTACCCAGAGGTGTAGGCAGAAATTCTTTTTCAGGGCGGGGGGGCACTCCCTTAATTTAGAGTGGGGGGCCGGGCACATGTAGTCGGGTGCCATGTTGTGCTCTATATGCCATGGCGAAAAAAAATTTCAGGGGGGGGGGGGTGCCACCCCCTGGCTGCGCCACTGCAGCTACCTACGCATTTCATTCCTTCCTCTTGTTAACGTAGAAGGCACTAAGCTATATCATAAGGTCAATTGCTCTTCTGTTTTATTTTATGGCAGAATTTAATGAGATTTAAGATTAATGGCAGAATTTAATGATCCACACAATGGTCAACAACTGAAAACATTCAGATGTTTTCGGAAAAGTACAATAGGGTGAGATATCTCAAGTCGCGTACCTGGTCGCTAGTATTCAAGAAAAAACATATTTGTGGCGCACACTGAGTGAAAAGAGACCAACGAAAATTCGAAGATGCTGACCGCAATTTAAATTTGCGAAGCACCGTACAACCAACATACGAGCAGGTGTGCCATACAAACTGCAATATGCGAGCAAAGTAGTGATGTGACTGACCAAAGCCGGAATACTGGGACACCATGGTTATTCAGCAAAGCAACAGTCACTGTATAGCGCGTGGTATTGTTTATAAAGTCTGCCCATTGTATGGCTTTCAAACATAGGCCTCCCGCATGAAATATTTCAGAAGTAAACTAGAACAGGTAGCACTATAAATTAAAAAGAATAAATAAACAGTTGTAGCTACATACACGCACTGAATTACACGTCAGTCAGATAAGATTGTCGTCATCAGTCAAGTAAGACTCATCTAAGAACAGGGTATTTATTGCTTTTTTTCTGACTGTAACCACAACAGTTAGAAACTATTTTATTCAACTCAATATTGTTATCTCGCACGCAGCAAGTTTCGCAGTAAGGGTGAGTTGAAGTTGTTTGGAAGGCTTGCGCCCAGCAACTACTTCAACTACATAGCACTTTCCTGTCTACTGGGTTGACCACACAAAATTACAGTGGTAACCTATGAATTTCGAGCGCCTGCCATCTTGTTTGTTACCGAAAGACCGCAAAAACGACTTCTTGGCGCATGCTTGGCGCAAAAAATGCAATTTTTGCCAACATGTAGCAGGATGTAGCAGGCTTCACCATTTGGTGCAGTTTGGCACAATTGGCGCAGCTATCACATCACTGGCAATGGTTTACAGCCATCATGACAGATGCTCACACTTCTCAAATGCATGTCCTCTATATAGCAGTGTTTCTGGAAGGCAGTGTGTTACTTTGACTATGACGTATAAAATTGTGAAGTACTCATGTGCAAGCTTGGCCAGGTGAAAATGAAGTGCCGTGTTATTTAGCCACATGAAACAAAAGCTAATATCTTTCTCTAAAGAAAGATAGAGCAATACGCATACATCTGCAAAAAGCTAAGACCATTAGGGTGATCATTGCTAGAAAAGGTTCAGTGCTGAACAGGAGGCTATTCATAATGCCCATTGACGAAGTTTAAAGTTTGACGGAAGCCCGTCTCGTCGGGATGATGCACGATGAAGGGTAAAAAACCCGAAACTTTACTGCGCCAACCAAAAATTAAAACACACAGAAAAAAACGTTTCGGCTCCCACATGGGAGCCTCGTTCACAAATGAAGTTTCAGCTCCCACACGGGAGCCTTATCCACAAATTAAATGAAAATCATTTTTCACTTCATTTGTGAACAACGCTCCTGTGTCTGAGCCGAAACATTTTTTTTCTGTGTGTTTTAATTTTTCACTTTGGTCGGCGCAGTAAAGCCTCAGGGTCTTTTACGCTTCACCATGCCCATTGACTGTCATGCCACCAAGCAGATCTTAGAAGAAACCCTGCAAAGAGTGTTAACAGACAACAAACTGGTAGCACTGACAGCCACTCCCTGTTTGTACGAGCTACCTCGATGGTTAACGTCTTGGCAAAAAAGATACACTATGGCATTTCATGTTTCCTGCATTAGTGAATCAACTGTGCCATCCATGACAAAATAAACCTGATTTTTTCTTGCGAGACACAAAGTTTTTGTGAAAATATGTGCTGAACTACCCTAGGTAAATCATGCTGCTAATGATGGCCCACAGTGTACACACAAAAATTGGGGGGACCCTTAAGATTCGCCTTTAAGAGTTGAACGCGATAGCGATATCCTGTCCCGAGTGTGTACTTCAACCACTTAGTGCATACCTGCTATGCACCCACTGCGTGGTGTTAAGGGAATACGCGCAGTAAGGTGTACACCTTTGTAATGGGTGGCCGGCTTTAAACTACGAAATCGTTATGATAGTGACATGTTCTGACCCCCGATTGCAACGTACGCTTGTACCACGCAATATTACTGAGATATTGCATGTTATATTGTGACGCCTATATAAAGGACGCTTGCGTTTGTGAAGCATGAAAGTTATTTTCCCTCTATTTTCAAGCAGAGGAAGTTATTGTCATTGTATTTCTAAGCAGAGGCGTGGTTGAGTGGTAGAACACCTGCATGCCACGCAGACGGCTTGGGTTAGATCCTCACTCTGACGCGTAAATTTTTATTATTTATTTTATTTGCATCTTTCTCGATTTTTCGGTCACTGACAAGATGATGATTTTTCGCTCACAACCAACGACGCAGACGCCGGAATTTCTGCGAAACGAGCTCTTTAATGCTATCGCGTTAAAAAGCATGCGTGTGCATTCTTCTCACTATTCATGTTTTGAGGCGCTAACCAAACGTGCAACATCTTAAGAGAAGTGAAATTTGCATGGCCAGAGTCTGAGCATGACTGCGACCCAAGCACTATTGAGTACGAAGTTCAACACCACAAAGACATTCTTGCATTCCATTGAAGCAGCATCCCTGAATACACATAATGATGACGGTGGAACTTGTTTAGAAACCCTCGTAACATCAGACACCAAGTCCCAGGCAGCAATGATGGCATTACTGGCTAGCAGTCTATTAATTGCTATCAAAAATTTGTCTGGTAGACTTGGTACATAACCTCAGAGTGCCTACTTGAATGAGTTGAGCGCATACGAGGACACGGACAGAAGAAAGAGACATACACACGCTGGCGCTACCAATGGACGGAGTGAAACAGCCAAAGATGGCCAAAACGTCTTCTGGTAGAAAACCCTTGCGAATACAAAAGCTGAGAGAACGTGCTTTGGAAACGGCCGTGGCAAGGATGGTGACAGTGCGGCTAGGATCTTGAAACACATAAAAGAAAGGGCCCGAAGAACGAGAAATGAAGTCGACGAGGGTGGCGATGCGGGCTCGTTGGTTGTTCATACTTGAATGAGTTGAGCGCATAGAGGACACGGACAGAAGAAAGAGACATACACACACTGGCGCTACCAATGGACGGAGTGAAACAGCCAAAGATGGCCAAAACGTCTTCTGGTAGAAAACCCTTGCGAATACAAAAGCTGAGAGAACGTACCTTGCAAACGGCCGTGGCAAGGATGGCGACAGTGCGGCTAGGATCTTGAAACACATAAAAGTATGTCTCTAAAAGTATGTCTCTTCTGTCCGTGTCCTCGTATGCGCTCAACTCATTCAAGTATGAACAACCAACGAGCCCGCATCGCCACCCTCGTCGACCTCAGAGTGCCGTCCCGTTCTTTCATCAATTCCAGTTCATAGGGTTTTCTGTACCATGCGCAGGCTGTTTCACATTTAGGGGAAATCTCGGAGCGCGTGGCATCGTGATGCGGCCAGCGCTGCAACCACGCGCCGTCAGCAGCTCGCGCGTGCGCAGATGATTCAGGAGTGTAGTTTTGAACCGCGTCGTCTGCTACGGCGGCTCTTCCTTGCCGCATTGCTGGCCAGCGCGCGGATATCATTGTTAGTGCAGGAACTGGGCCGATAATCTGCACTAAAAGTTGTGCGACGCCAACTTCTCAGCCTTTATTTGTGATAATGGGGTGCTACAAGCAGAATTTGACAGCATACGTTGTTTGCTCTCTCGAAACGCCGTGGTGCTGTGTGCGTTCATGAATATTTCTTCACTGCGTATGCACCGCAGTACGCGGGGACGAGGAAGACACGACAATCAGCACGCAATGTGCGTTGTCTTTATGTGACTTTAAATAAAAAAAGCACTCACCAGTAAGAATCGTGCTGCTGCGCTGGCTTAACACGATAAAACAAATGGGAACAAATTCAGGAATGTTTTAGGTGAGGTCAAAGCCTGAGCGTGTCTCTTTACGACGACATTTCATTACCACAAGACTCGCTAGCCGGCTCCGAAATGCGCCCGTAGCGCATCCAGTGTAGTACCTTGTCATATTATTACCAGCGGCAGTGATGACGGCGCTCATTCTGGACGGCAGTCAGGCGTGCAGTGACTCGATGAGCGATGTATTCACTCGCAGGGCGTCCCACTCGCTGACAATGGCGGACCACAACCGATCCTCGGACAGGTCGTGTAGAGGATGGCGCGCCAGCGACATTTTCATAAACCCCAGACATTTTCGATTATATTCAGGTCTGGGGATTGGGGCGGCTTTTTCAGGCAGTACTGCTATTTTCAGACAAGAAGAAAATGGAAAAGCGTACGGCAGACGAGCCCCATCATCGCTATCATCGCTACCGCTGGGGACATGAACTTGGAAGCGTCACGAGTGCATTTCGGCGCCGGGAGCGAGTCCTTTCTGTTGTAATTAAATATCGTCGAGAATAAGCACGTTCAGGCGGTTGTTCTAACCTGAATCATTCCTGAATTCATTCCCATTTGTTTTGTTGTGCTAAACCCGCTCAGCTGCTCGGCAGTCACCACTGAGTGCTTTGTTTTATTTAAAGTCAAATAAAGACCACGCACGGTGCATGCTCATTATCATGTCTTCCGCATCCAAGCTTACTGCGGCGCTCACACACTGAAGAAACATTTGTGAACGCACACAGTACCACGATGTTTCCATAGAGCAAACAAGGTATGCTGTCAAATACTGCTTCTAGTGCCCCATTATCACGAATAAAGGCTGAGAGGTTGGCGTTGAACAACGTTTAGAGCAGACAAGCGTTGAAAGTTGGGCAAGTTGGTACGGGAACATCTGAAAAAACTGCGCAGCAACACGGGACACGAAGAAAGAAAGCACGCGCGAGTTTGTCGTTCCTTGTTTCTTCGTGTCCCATCTTGCGGCACAGAATTTTTCTGAAAATGATTAGTGCAGAGTATCGGCCCAGTTCCCGCATTAACAATGGTATCCGTGCGCTGGCCGACAATGCGGCACGCGCGCTGCCGTAGCAGACGACGCGGTTCAACTCTACACCCTTGAAGCGTCTGCGCACGCGCGAGCTGTTGCCGGCGCGCAATCGCAGCGCTAGTCTCATCGCGATGTCAGGCGCTCCGAGGTTTCCCCTAAGTATGAAACAGCCTGCACATGACTTTGCAAGCACCACTGATGCCCGTTCATAGTGCTGAAATATTAACTTCAACACCATGGCAATAATGAGGTGATGAGCATTTAGCCATTTCTATGATTTGACATGTTTTTTGGACTGATAGCCATTTTAGTATAGCTGTTGACTTCATCCAGTGAAAGCGGCCGGTGGCAGCTAGCTTGCATCTACACGTCCTATATTTTTATATTAGCATACGGGTTGACTCTCCTCCGGACTTTCATGGATGGAAGGACGGATCAATGAGCCCCTTTATAACGGGGCACTGACATGTGTGCTACCAAGCTCGACCAATATATATGACAAAAAATCCCCATTTTCCGCTAAAGGGAACCATGTGTGGATGCGAAGCAGCGGGGAGATAATTATCTTGAGCGGGGAGGAACGTCGCCGCTTTCATTTCACGGCAGTGGTCTGGGCGCTCATCGCGGCGCTGCGCAGGAGAGAGAATGAAGCGCGCGCGCTCCGTCATTTTCATACCGTGGAACTACCGTGGCGCCCCCCAGCGGAGTAAGCAGCTGTCACACGAACTGTCGTTCGCGCCGCTCCGTAGAGGATTGCTAGAGGAAAGGACGGGGGGGGGGACCGTAGGAGAGGAGAGTGAAGGGGGAGGGGACGTGCATGCGCTGTGGGGGGTGTGGGACGCGTGAGCCGCTCCGTAGAGTAGATGATTCCAAGAGGAGAGAGGGGGGAGAGGACGCGCATGCGCTGTGGGGATGTAGGACGCCGGAGCCGCTCCGTAGAGTAGAGTATTCCTAGAGGAGAGAGGGGGGAGAAGACGCGCATGCACCGCTCCGTAGAGTAGATGATTCCTAGATTAGAGGAAAGGGGTGAGCGTAGGAGAGCACGCGCATGCGCTGTGGGGGGGTGTGGGACGTGGGGGGCCGCTCCGTAGAGTAGAAGATTCCTAGAGGAGAGAAAGGGGGTGAGCTTAGGAGAGAGAGGGGGGAGGGGACGCGCATGCGCTGTGGTGGTGTGGGACGCGGGAAGGAGGGACGGACTAAGCCCCCTCCTAACACATGCAAGCAAAATTAAGGAATGGGGTCAACCTGGGCGACAGACACCACCTACTCAGCCACTGCTAAGCAGCCTCTCTGTGCTCTCGGCCATGACTGATGACTGTGTTAGGGGTTGACGGCCTTCATATTACTACAGGGTTCTGGTTCGCATAATGGGTGCTTCCCTACTTCATGACAGTGGCCGGACGCGGGACGCGGGAGGGACGGCCCGAGCATAAGATGCTTCGCATCTAAAAACTTTTTTTAGGGGCGAAGCTCCTAAGGGTGGGGGTCTGTCCCTCCTCTGTAGTTGTAGTAGTAGTAGGTAGGTAGGTAGATAGCCACGTATAGTGGAATGTACCCACTCCACGTGATAAAGATGACGATGACGCAGTATAGTGGAATGTACCCACTACACGTGATAACGATGAAGTATAAGCGCGTTCCAGTATAGTGGAATGTACCCACTACACGTGATAACGATGAAGTATAGCGCGTTCCAGTATAGTGGAATGTACCCACTACACGTGATAACGATGACGATGACGCTGATGACCATGATGTATAAGCGCGTTCCAGGCCACACATTCTCTTTCTGTCATGGATGAAAACGATCGAGCTTCGCCCACTCATCATCATTCACTTCGTGGATATGGCGTGATTTTTTAAAATTGGCCTAATGCCTTGTTAACTTCTACTAAATCGACCTTACAAAAAATAAAGTTCACAGGCTAGCTCTCTGCCCCTAAAAGCAGAATGACCTTATTTTCTCCGGTATTTAATTTAGTTCTCTCTACTTTTCTGCCACCAATACTTTAACCGTCTCTGACCTATTTCTATCACAGACGCGTTCAGTTTTCCATTGTTGTTCCTAAAAGCCAAAGTTTCATGTAGGCTCATGCCCTAACATACACCTATAGGTGGATATCTACACATTCACTCAGAACATGCTCCGTCGTTTTGTTAGCTTCCCCATGGCATGTTGCTCTTCTTTACTGAACCTCCCCTATTAACTATGCGTTCTAAGGCAACCCAAACTTGCTTCGAACAGTAAAGCACCCCTGTTGCTGATAGGGAACGCACGCGCTAAACTTAATTACAACGCGCACACGTTTTGTGCGCCTGTTGTGCCAAAAAGGTCACCAACAAAGACCAAAGTGAAGCTCTCGTACCTGAGAATAAATTAACGGCACGTCCTCTCCTGAAGAAGCTAAACAAACAGTTATGGACAGTGAGAAACGAAACTGCTTTGCGTCCTCGCTCGCGTCGAGGAGGTGGCGGTACGGTCAGAAACTGTACATTTAGCAGTAGTTCCTAGAGCCGCTAAATTATGATACAAAGTCAACAGCTTGGCAACGTCAATCCTAGTTAAAGTCCTTATGTTGAGGGCGTTATGCGAGTCCAGCCCTGCCTAGCTGATTAGGAAGGCTGCGCTGCATGTCCAGATCGCATGTACCACATTTCGTGCTCTTGTTGCGCGCGATATCTCACAAACAAAAGCGCGCACATACCTGATTCACAGCGTGTCCTGTCCTGAAGACACAACAAATGGCGCTGAAGTCTAGCTGGGGCACCGTTGAGCCGTTGAGATCGTTGATCGGAGCCACTTGATCGGAGCTCAACAGGACGCGAACCCGAAAGAAGAGCCTGGATAGCAGGCGGGAAACAGGGATCGATGCAACCTAAAGCGCCTAAAGTTTCGTGAGCGACGCTAACGCCGGGCGCTCCCCTGGCGGTCCGACTGAAGCGTCCGCTCGGCCGGCGGACCGGCGGAGCGCGCTGCCGCGATAGCGTTTTCGGATTTTCGGTGTAGCGCGAGCTACCGCTGTGATGGCGTTTCATTTACGACAAACATGGAACTTTCACGTCGACATGGAACAAGCCTGGTACACACCATTATTATGTCGCGCAGTGCCACAGCCGCCTTAAAATCGCGATACAGCTGAGACGAGCTGGCAATATCACAGAGGTGTGCGCGCGGAACCAGATCGTGATGTTTTAAATGCGAAGCATTTCTTAGCGAACTTCGGCGAGTTTGAGCGTATCTATCTATCTAGCTATCTAGCCGCCTACGACTTTGCGCTCTCCTGGCCGTATCGTTAATGGGATTTATACCAAATTTGGTATGGCATAACATGACTGTATGACGAACACAAATGGCTGGTCATATCAGGAAAATCATGACTAACTTGTCATGAAAACTATGATTTACATGCCACGCTCATGGCGCGCTCGCGGCCGTTTCGTTAGCTTGATATACACCAAATTTGGGATTGAGTGACATGACTGTATGACGAACATAAAAGACAAGTGGTAATATGAAAATCATGACTTCATGAGTGACATGACTTGCATTTCACGCTCATAGCGCGCTCGCGGCTGTTTCGTTAGCTTGATATACACCAAATTTGGTATTGAGTGTCATGACTGTATGACGAACATAAATGACAAGTGGTAATATGGAAATCATGACTTGTCATGAACGACATGACTTGCATGCCACGCTCATGGCGTGCTCGCGGCCGTTTCGTTAGCTTGAGATACACCAAATTTGGTATTGAGTGACATGACTGTATGACGACCATAAATGACAAGTGGTAATATGGAAATCATGACATGTCATGAGCGACATGACTTCCATTCCACGCTCATGGCGCGCTAGCGGCCGTTTCGTTAGCTTGATATACACCAAATTTGGTATTGAGTGATATGACTGTATGACGAACGCAAATGACAAGTGGTAATATGGAAATCATGACATGTCATGAGCGACATGACTTGCATTCCACGCTCATGGCGCGCTCGCGGCCGTTTCGTTCGCTTGATATTCACAAAATTTGGTATTGAGTGACATGACTCTATGACGAACATAAATGACAAGTGGTAATATGGAAATCTTGACTTGTCATGTGCGACATGACTTGCATGCCACGCTCATGGTGTGCTCGCGGCCGTTTCGTTAGTTTGATATACACCAAATTTGGTATTGAGTGGCATGACTGTATGACGAACATAAATGACAAGTGGTAATATGGAAATCATGACTTGTCATGAGCGACATGACTTGCATTTCACGCTCATGGCGTGTTCGCGGCCGTTTCGTTAGCTTAAGATACACCAAATTTAGTATTGAGTGACATGACTGTATGACGAACATAAATGACAAGTGGTAATATGGAAATCATGACATGTCATGAGCGACATGACTTGCATTCCACGCTCATGGCGCGCTCGCGGCCGTTTCGTTAGCTTGATATACACCAAATTTGGTATTGAGTGACATGACTCTATGACGAACATAAATGACAAGTGGTAATATGGATATCATGACTTGTCATGTGCGACATGACTTGCATGCCACGCTCATGGCGTGCTCGCGGCCCTTTCGTTAGCTTGATATACACCAAATTTGGTATTGAGTGACATGACTGTATGACGACCATAAATGACAAGTCGTAATATGTAAATCATGACTTGTCATGTGCGACATGACTTGCATGCCACGCTCATGGCACGCTCGCGGCCGTTTCGTTAGCAGGATATACACCAGATTTGGTATTGAGTGATATGCCTGTATGACGAATATAAGTGGCAGGTGGTAACACGAAAATGTTGGCATGCATGTCATCTACAATGCTATTTACATGCCACGCTCATGGCGCGCTTGCGTCCAGTTCGCTAGCTTGACATACACCAAAATTGGTATATCGCGACGTGACTGTATGACGAACACAAATGACAGGTCGTAACATGTAAAACACGACATGCAAATTATGTAATACATGATTTGCTCCTTCCTGGCTGCTTCGCATTACATCGATTCCCACAGTGAGTGGGATCTGCCGGCTTTTTTTGTCATGTGCTTTCTTTTTATTGCGATAGCAATTATATGGACACTCTCGGCTGATTTTCGCCGTCGCCGTCTGCATGTCGACGCCGTCATTCCAGACCACCTTACGGGGGTTTGAACCAGCGACCCCTCGCTCCGCAGCCTGCTAGCCAACACAGCCACACGTCATGCTCGTGCCAGCGATATAACGGCGAGCTATTCATATGCACCATTTGCCGCTCGCGGTACGCAGATCTCGGAACAGCTTGAGCGTGTTTTCTATCCACGACGCTTTTACAGTTTCTTTCAAATTGAAGACTGCCCTTGGGATGCGCACGAAAACGTGGCTCCCTTCTGTACCACTCATGATGTAGAATGAAACAAAAGAACAGCGGGCACGCGTCAGACGCCACCGCGTGGAGACGCAGAGGGGTCATTCCACGTGCCGCACTTTAAAAGAAAAAGAAGTATCAAACAGCGTCGAAAAGTCATATAATTATATAATAAATCCTTGGTCAATCCCCCCTGAGTGGGTATGAGCCATGTCAGAGGCAACAGCAACAACAGTGTCGGCTTCTGCATTTGTGGGCACTCACAGCGCGTCGCTCAAATACAAATACGTAACAACTGCGACAGTTGTTAGTTCACGCTTGTCCTGTGTATACCTATGCGTCCTTTTCGAGCGTCCTCCTTTGTGCTGCGGCGGCGCGTTGCAAGTATCGAGCTGCTTGTCGTTCTTCGTGTGACAAACTAATTTCTTTCTATCGCATTCATTGCTTCGCCGTAGAGGCGAAACTGTGACTTTTATATACACTCGCACTAATTGAGCACTTTCAGGAAGAAGTGCTCAGATGCGGAAGAAGTGCTTCAGATGCGCTGGAGCACCAGCTGACATGAGAAAAATTGTGGATGAGTGCAAATCGCGGAATTTTTGAAACAGATTTCATGGGAATCGCGTATTTTGGAACCGTACGAAGTGTTCACAAGTGCTTTGCGATAATTATACCGGCCGTATGTGATTTCGTGGTGCGCCCGCGCTTGACAAAATGACTGCCGTAGAGCAGCAAAGTAGCAGAAGAACCGATTACAATATGTTAGCTGTTATTGAAAGAATAATGACAAAGAAATCTTACATTTAGTTTTTTTTCTGTAGCAATTAGTATAACTAGCGACCCCCGCGGGTCGGACCGTGTTTGCTCGCGCACTCATCAGTTAATTATTGGGGACGGTTTTACAGCGCCCAGTCGCAGTTTCGGATTTAAAAAGCGCCGAGACAGGTGGGACCCAGAGTGGTTTTATTGCAGACATATAGCTGGTTACGTGAGCATATAAAACCGCGTTCACGTGAGCACCACGTTGACAATTCTTTGCAACGAAGGCTCCCTGTGTGCTGCTATACAATTAATTCCCTCTGGGATATTGTAAATATGTGTGACCACCCAAAAGTACACCGCCAAGGCACATGTTCAGTCTTTTTTGTACTCCCGTGCAAATCCAAAAAGGAGGTACTTGCCCCTCCTTTCCGTTAAAAAGGTCTGCTAGGAGGGAGCACCCGCAAGGACCCTAACGGCCAACACAAACTCGTGATGCAGGTGATTTTTGATTGCTTACATTACAACCAAGTTGGTGTCTATATGTCGTGAGGTGGGGCGTTTCGTGTGCATTCGCGTGACAAGCTCTTGCAATTTATTTTAAACCTTTGAGGGTGGAATATTTTCGCAGAATAACACCACAGAGGGTCGATATTTTTTATCGCTGATTTAAATTCTTCAAACGAGTATATTTTAGAAAAAGATAACCTTACTTTTTCAGGATGACCATGAAGTTACGAGAAATCATTTGTTACACGCATGGTTTATTCATGTGTAACATTTAGATATATTCTAAAAAAAGAAAAAAAAAGCTTGTACGACTAAAAATTCCACAAAAACCTTATGAGACGGTTAAACGATGATGCGTTGCAATAAACATAGTTGACACACCTAATGCATGCACGAAGCGACGGGAAATGGAAACACGGAGGGAGAAAATTCACCTTTGATCCGGCCAGCATCGTCTTGCCGCGCACGCTTTTGAAATGTCGTTCATAAATATCTAAGTCTTAACTTGTAAGTAACTGCTCGTATGACGGGCTGACATCCAAGGAATTAGATTTTGATTCGGCAGCCGAGCTTCGATTCAGAGGAATCATCGCTCGACTCACTTGCAGCACATGCGCGCTCTTCCATAGCCAAGTGAGCTGCGTGGGTGAATGTACTGAAGAAAACTGTAGGGTTGTGTGCGCGTCCGGTAAGCAAGAACAAGTGAGAAACCTGTATAATAATCGTTCGAGGCGGAAGCGGTTTTTTTCAAGCCCCCGTAACAGCTATAGGAAACGCAAGCACATAATGCCGTACCGTTTGTGTAAGGGAATGCCTGCAAGTAAACAAGCATAATCGCGCCCTGGGGAGCAACAAAGCGGTCACCCTTTAGAGATTCTAAACCAGAGAGCCATCAGCTTCGCGGTCGCGAGAAGTGGGAAACACGGGAAGAATGAAACCGAAACTAGCTGCTGCACTCCCGCGCGCGCCCGCGGATGCGCAAGCGACCACCGGTGCAAGTAAATCATAAAAAAAAATAATAAAGATAGTCAGAGAAATACGTCGTAACAAGAAAAAAAATGTATTCCCGCAAACGGGCAGCACATACCAAGAGAGATAAATGATCGAAAAAGGCGCGCTTTTTAAACATAGAAGCGATGATGGCTCATTGACCATTTTGAGGGCGTTAGCGGAGAACGAACATTTACGTCACTGACCCAGAAGTCGTGGAATACTTTCTAAACTATATTATATGTTGATATTTTATAGGTGATGCGTTTGTACACACACAAATATATCCCACAAGTTATCTCGCCTTTAAAGTTTTCACAGTATTCGATCCTTGAACTCAGTTTATTTTCACGGGCGCTTGCAAATGCTTGCTCTAATCATTGTTTTAATTTTTTCTAATCATTGCTCTAATCCTTTCATGCACGTTTTTGGTCTACCAGGTAAGACAAAGAATTTATGACCAACGTAAGACTGCAACGTCGATCGAACAGCAATAGTTTATTACGATAACATGTGCACATTCCTGGCGCATTTTTTTTTTTTGTCGCGATGAGTCAAAGGACGAAAACATCGCACCACGTGTCGTATGTTCTACAGCTGAAACTCGATTCATCGCACTAATGACCACGCTAGAATTACTTCGTTAAATCGGGAAGTTTGTAAAATCGGGAAAGCCATTATTCGATCCTTCGAAATATAAATTGTAATGTAGCGACAACCAAAGCCACTGCTGCGTTATAAATGTGACAAAGCCACGCCCGCATGCGCGAAAAGTTAGCCAGAGTGGCCTTTCTCAGGAGGCTCTATGTCCGCGGTCACCGGCCACGTAGACAGTCACATGTCATGCTCTGACAGGCTATAGCTGCTGACATACAAAGAAACACAGTACGAATTCAGTAATCGCGTGATCGGGCCAAGCAAGAAAGTTGTGGGGAGACGTTTTGTTTCATAAATCATGAAATAACGAAAGCAGAAGTTCGGCTGCTGACCTGAAAGTCGCGGGTTCGATCCCGGCCGCGGCGGTCACATTTCGGTGGAGACGAAATTCCCCGTGTTCTGTGCGATATTAGCGCACTTTAAAGAACTCCAGATCGTCGAAATTTGGGCGTGCCTCATCATATCATGGTAATGGCGCGAAATAACAACGACAGCAGCAACAACAACTATAATAATAATAATAATAATAATAATAATAATAATAATAATAGGTGCCATTTCGCATAGGGCTGTCACTGATTAGTCTATGTTGACTGTTTCGTTAATAAACACTCATTTCCCTCAGGCTAACACATATCTGAGCATAATGACTTCTTGTGGGTTTATGTAGCGCATGCCTTCAGCTAGCTGTCACAGGCTTTCTCGATGATGTGCAAAAAAACTTTGGCGTCATTTTGTCCGTCGCCCTAAAAACAGGCGCAGTAGAATTTTTTTTGGATATTTTATTTTACCGCCTTTATGGGTATACAGTTAAACCCGAATATATCGAAGTCGCAATAATGTGGGAATTAGTTAGGTATATTTTATAATTCAATATAAAGTTTTTAAAAGAATTTAGCACATTTTCGGCATGAATTTCGGTGCGCAAGTTTCTTCACGGCACCGAATCACAATATTGCAAGGAAGGCTGCGTCACGGCCTTACGCGTTCTTTTTTTAAATGCGAAGCATTTCTTAGCGAACTTCGGCGACTTTGAGCGTATCTATCTATCTATCTAGCCGCCTACGACTTTGTGCTCTCCTGGCCATATCTTTAATGGGATTTATACCAAAATTGCTATGACATAACATGACTGCATGACAAACATGAATGACTGGTCATATCATGAAAATCATGATTAACTTGTCATGAAAAGTATGATTTAAACGCCATGGCCATAGTGCTCCTGAGGCCGTTTTCTTAATTTGATATATCCAAAAATTGGTACGATAAGACATTTCTGCATGACCAACATAAATGACAGGTGGTAATATGAAAATCATGACCTGCATGTCATGTACAACATGATTTACATACCACGCTCATGGCGCGCTGACAGCCGTTTCGCTCGCTTGATATACACCAAATTTGGTATTGCGTGACGTGACTGTATGACGAACATAAATGCCAAGTGGTAATATGAAATCATGACAAGTCATGTGCAACATGACTTGCATGCTTCGCTCATCACACTCTCGTGCCCGTTTCGCTAGCTTGATATACACCAAATTTGGTATTGAGGGACGTGACTGTATGACGAGCGTAAATGACAAGTGGTAATATGCAAATCATGACATGTCATGCGCAACATGACTTGCATGTCATGCCCATGACAGTCTCGGGGCCGTTTCGCTAGCTTGATATACACCAAATTTGGTATTGAGGGACGTGGCTGTATGACGAGTATAAATGACAAGTGGTAATATGCAAATCATGACATGTCATGCGCAACATGACTTGCATGCCACGCTCATGACACTCTCGTGGCCGTTTCGCCAGCTTGATATGCACGAAATTTTTAAGGCGAAAGCCTTTACTGTCTCATGCTCACGTCCGTCCGTGCGGTCGTCCGTCCGTCCCTCCAGCCGTGCCCTGGCACCACCGTGCCAGGGGGGCACCGGGGCGCGCAAACGGAAGCCGGTCGCGTTGGACTCTACAGCGCTCGCGATTTGCTTGCTTAGCGTCGCTGGGCTCAGCGTCTCTAATGATGCAAGGAAGGAGACGCGCGCATCACGTTCAATTCTTACCGAAGCCGTCTCAGTGGGCACAGGCGTTCGAGGAACACACTTTGGAATTGACAAAGTGTCCGTCAATTTAAACGCTGGAACGCGGATGGCGTCTGCACGATGCGCAGGGCGCGAGAATACGAACGCATGCGAAACGGAGGAAGATAGGTCTCGTGTCTCGCTGCGATTCGAGGTAAAAAATTAAACGAACATAAGTGTCAGGTGGTAACATGAAAATGTTGGCATGCATGTCATCTACAATGCCATTTACATGCCACGCTCATGGTGCGCTTGCGTCCAGTTACGCCAAAATTTGTATTGCGCGACGTGACTGTATGACGAACACAAATGACAGGTCCCAACATATAAATAAGGACATGCATATTATGTGCAGCATGATTTGCTCCTTGCTGGCTGTTTCGCATTATATCGATTCCCACAGTGCGTGGGATCTGCCGGTATTTTTTTACTTTTAATTTTTCAGTGGTTTGTTGTTGGGGTGCGGGTTGCATGCAGGGACAGGTTATATACGAAAAATACGGTATCAATGTAAACAGTGCTTTAACGTGTTCACGTGCAGATGTGCACACTCTTAGGTTGCCGGAAGCCTCTGTCCGCTTTGACCCTTATGTCGGCCTCGCTCAATCATGCTGTTCTTCAATCAACTACACACGACTATGATATTCTGTACCCTCCCCCCTCCTTCTTTCTATATCCCTCGCCCTCACTTCACTTCCCACTCCGTCGCTATACTGTTCTATAAGCGACTATGCTATGATTTACAACCCCTTCCTTTCCCTAGTTCTCCCACTCACTTTCCCCCCTCTCTATGCTTACTACAGATGGCTATGCTGTGCTTTACTCTCCCCCCTTGTTTCCCTCCACATCACTCCTCCTCGCTCTGGTTTTTCTTTCACACCTCACTTTAATTTACTACACATGACATGCTTTGCTTTACCCTCCCTCCGTTTTCCTTTCTCACATTCCCTTCCATTTTCCGCAACCTCTAAAATACATGGCTATGCTTGACATGTTTTTGCCTGTGGGATGCCACACATGACCATGCTGTACTTTACCCTCTCCCTTCCTCCTTTTCCTCCTCCTCACCTTCGCTTCCATTTCCCATCCCTTGCTATACTGTGCTAACACGGCTATGGTATGCTCTGCCCCCCTCGTCCTTTGCCTCCCCCTTGCTTCCCCTTCCCACCACCTGCTATCTATACTTACTGCTATCTATACAGCACACGGCTATGCTATACTATGCTGGCTATGTTATGCTTTACCCTCTCCCCTTCTCATCCTCTTCAACCTCGCATCACTCCTCATGTTCACTCCCCTTTCCAGTACCCTTGCTATACTAAACTACACATAGCTATGCTGTACACTGTTTTCCCTGCGTGACACCCTACGTGGCTATGCTTTGTCTTACCCTCTCCCTTCCCCCATTCTTTTTTTATCACCCTCACTTCCCTTTCCTGCACCATTTCTGTACCACACTATACACATGGCTAGACTATACATGGTCTTTCCTGTGTGATGCCATACATGGCCTTGCTATGATTTACTCTCTGCGCTGTTCCTTGCCTTGATAATCATCCTCTCATCATCTCCTCCTTACTCTCAAATTCTTGTTTCGCCCGCTTCCTATACATGGGTATGCTATATATGGTTTTGTCTGTATGACGCCAAGCAACGCCATGAGATCACGGCGCACGATAACAGTACACTCTCTCCTCACCCTCACATGACTCCTCCTCAACCTCACTTCCCTTTCTGATTCGCTTGCTACAAATGGCTATACTATACATGGCTATGCTATATATGGTTTTGTCTGCATGACGCCAAGCAATGTGATGAGATTACAGCATACAAAGACAGTACACTCCCTTCTCTCCCACCTCACCCTCACTTTTCTTTCTCATTCCCTTGCTACAAATAGCTATACTATACATGGCTATGCTATACATGGTTTTGTGTGCGTGACGCCAAGCAACGTCATGAGATCACGGCATACGATGACGGTACACTCCCTCCTCACCTCCTCATCCTCACTTCTCTTTTCATTCGCTTGCTACAAATGGCTATATTATACATGGCTATGCTATACATGGTATTGTCTGCATGACGCCAAGCAACGTCATGAGATCACGGCATACGATGATAGTACACTCCCTCCTCTCCCTCACATGACTCCTCCTCAACCTTACTTCCCTTTCTCATTCCCTTGCTACAAGTGGCTATAGTATAAATGGCTATGCTATACATGGTATTGTCTTTATGACGCCAAGCAACGTCATGATATCACGGCATACGATGACAGTACACTCCGTCCTCACCCTCACATCACTCCACAACCTCACTTCCCTTTCTCATTGGCTTGCCACAAATGGCTATACTATACATGACCATGCTATACATAGTATTGTCTGCATGACGCCACGCAACGTCATGAGATCACGGTATACGATGACAGTACACTCCCTCCTCTCCCTCACATGACTCCTCCTGAACCTCACTTCCCTTTCTTATTCCCTTGATACAAATGGCTATACTATAAATGGCTATTCTATACGTTGTATTGTCTGCATGACGCCAAGCAACGTCATGAGATCACGGCATACGATGACAGTACACTCCCTCCTCACCCTCACTTCTCTTTCTCATTGGCTTGCTACAAATGGCTATATTATACATGGCTATGCTATACATGGTATTGTCTGCATGACACCAAGCAACGTCATGAGATCACGGCATACGATGACAGTACACTTCCTCCTCACCCTCACATCACTCCTCAACCTCACTTCCCTTTCTCATTCTCTTGCTAGAAATGGCTATGCTATACATAGCTATGCTATGCATTGCTATGCAATACATAGTCTTGCCTGCGTGACACCAAGCGACATGAGACGAGGGCAGCATACGATGACGACAGCCCGGGTCTCTAAAGTGCTCTCCGCACTTATAAAGAACAATAAAGAAGAGAACCCATGCACACGGAGAATATAAATATATATATACACCTATACACGCTGCCAATGCTTTCCACCAAAAAACTTTGTCTAAAAACGTAGCCTTCCCAGTTGAAAATGACAACAGAACTTGCCTTGAGCAGAACAGAAATTTCAATTGTACAAAAGGATTTTTCTTTGTTACTACACATTCTTATTGAGACAACACACTTTTCAATTGTGTATCCTATCTTTGATTGTGACAACAGAAGTGTGTGCAACACACTTCTGTTGTGCAACAACAGAAAGTTGAAGTGCTACGACAAATCTTTATAGTATTGTAAAAAAATTTGTCTTCACAACAAGCACCCAGCTGCTACTACAGACATGTCCATATACTGTACGAAAAATTTCTGTTCTACGAAAGAAATGTGTTGTGCTACAACAGAGACTTGTTGTCTTAGCGTATAGTCAATTGTGACAAAGGATGTCTTCCGTAAGTAATGCAACAAAGTCTGTTGTACAACAGAAATTTGTTGTCTAAGCGTGCATACAATTGTGGTAGCAGAAGCGTCTATAGAGTAATGCAACAAAATTGTGTAGTAGGACAGAAAGCTTCGATACAAAATAACAACTGTTATAATGACATCACTCAATAAAAAAAACAACTTATCTGCGCCCATGAGGTGGTGTCGAGGCAAGCCCTTGACGTCCCCTTATGGGAGGCCTACGCCTGGCCACCTAAACTTGCTGGTCTCTACGAATAAAGTTCATTCCTCCTCCTCCTAGTAGAATTTTCTGACCTGAAAAATAATGCCTATGCATATATATCCAACGGAAAGTGATTGTGCT
>JALIZH010013010.1:0-21267 GCA_030522465.1 Rhipicephalus appendiculatus
AACGTGTTATTTCTGCTGCGGGGGTTTTCTGGGACAACACCATCACCAGCTTCAAAGGTCAGTCAACACAAGGCAGTGGCGTAGCCGGGGGTGGCACACCGGGCACGTGCCCCCCCCCCCCCCGAAAATTTTTTCCCGCCATGGCATACAGAGCGAAAAATGACAATTTCAAGGAGGTGCCCCACCCGAAATCAAGGAGTAGCCCCCCACCCGAAAAAAATTTCTGGCTACGCCCTTGACACAAGGTTCACTTCAATAACGATCCTGCGGATTTATTATTATTACTGTCACCTTAGAAGGGCTCAACTAAAGAAATAATACCGTCACTAAAGTGATTAAAATACGTCATTAAACGCAATGATCTTGATACAGAGCCGTGTGGCACACGTGATTCTAATAATCATAATTGTTGGCGTCGTACGTGTCAAAACCACGATGTGATTACGAGGGACGCGGTGTGGAGGGCTCCGGAAATTTGATCGTCTGCTGTTTTCTAGCGTGCACCTAAATCTAAATACACGGGCCGCTAGCATTTCGCCGCCATCGAGATGCGGCCGCCGTGGCCGGGATCTGATGCAGCGGCCTTTGGGTCAGCAGTCGAACACCATAACCACCACAGCGTGTTACTACTGATTCTAACTTTCCGTGACACTAAATCATTTGCGATTACAAACTGAGTGCGGTTAGTGAGAACTCATTCACTCCACTTCAGTATGCTGGGGTTTAAATTTAGGGCACAATTGTAATATGCAGTTGACGTGGCACGTTTTATAAAGCCTCGGCAATGTCTAGGAAGATTGAGTGGACTTGTAAACCGCTATCTGATGTAGAGAAAATGTTGGTAATGAAGCACATCAGCTGCGTTTCACAGGAACGGTTGTTACGGGAACCTTGCTGAAAACTGCAGGAGGCTGTGTTCAGATAAGAACGTCGGTGCATGTCCGCCGACCCCCTTTAATTTCACAGAAAAAAATATATTTTGTTTTCCAAGTCTCAAGGACCACAAAACCACTTTTGGTTTCGCGAGAAAAAATTTCACCTTCTTTAAAAAAAATTCACAAGTCTCCACTGAGACGCCACCGCCTCTTTCGGATTTCGCGAAAATGGCATTTCGATGAGACGCTACAAAAACACTATTGTAGCTGTAGGTCCGAAAAATGTTATCCACATACTACGGATAGTTTTTCTTGAGAAAAAAATTATTACTTTGCAGTTTTGGTGTTGTTCTGTTAAGAAAAAAAATTGCGAAATCGACACAAAGCTCAAAAATACTCACATTTAAGATTTTTTTCCTCCGCAAGTATAAACGACAAACTTCCCAAAGCTTTTAAAAAACATTGCCATATGTTTGGTGAACAAGTGTGCTGAACGAAATACCTGAGAGTGGCTTCAAACGTTAACCAGAAATGTTCAACTGAGGACATGTCTCTCAAAATGCAATATTTTGAAGATCATTAAAAAAAAGACGCCATCTTCGATTTTCTTTAAACTCTCCAGAATTAAAGCCAAGCACGTGTTCTAACTTAATCTGTAAAAATATGTTGCATTATTTTTGTGAGGTCGGAACTACGAAGCACGAAAAGGGGCCAAATTGACGTATAGGGAGTAACCACAACATTGAGCGAGCATGGAGCAATAGTTGCCATTATCGTTATTTTTAGGCCCTGAATGTCATCTGTAGTGCTCGAGGGACAACAGCTTGACAGATAAAACCAAAGAGTTGCCTTAAAGTGCAAATTTGTTCATTTGCGTGCGTGCACGCGTCGCAGTTTTGGTCCTGGCGTAAGGACTAACCGCAAGATTTCCAGAAATGTAGTCAAGTCGAGCTCTCGGAAGGAACTGTTTATTTACCCCTATTGTATACACAGAGAGTCATAGTCACAAGTCATAGTCAGACAAGTTAGACAGTCTAAAACGTCACTGAAGCACTTGTGCGTATCTTGCTCCTGGTGAAGCAACCTTGTGCACACAACCCATTTCGGCCTCAAGGAGGAGAACTTCGTGAGCTCGATCCCTGTGTCAGGGTGAGCCGCTGTAGACGAAATGTTTCCCCAATGGACCTGGTCATCAGCCGTTTTGAGACGTACTCTTTTTGTCCTTTAGAACTAATTGCAATGAAATCTTTCTTGTTTGGGCTTTTTTGGGTGGAGTTGAGCTCATCGTCAGTATAGTATTTCACTGATGCCTTTATGTTTCCTGGCTTCAGCTTCAATCTGGCGTAGAGGTTCGGATTTGACCACACCCGGGCTTCTGTATTTTCTGGATTTCCGAATGAGGTGCCGAGTTGCGGATGGAATCATTTCTTGAATTTCTTGATGAGAAAGGTTCACAGGGAGCAATGTCAGGAGGCGGCAGCGTTCATAGTATGATTCGCAGGTATCGAATGTGTGCTTTAGGTTGCGCAGACACTCGCGCCACGTGTTGCAGGTTTCCCCTGAAGGACCAGGTTCCTCTGTAGTGGCGTATGCTATTGTAAGGACAGCAGAAATTGTCCTGGAGATAGCGCCCTCGATCTCCGCTTTCTTACGCTTGGCGTAAGACACTCGGCATTGTGCTTTCACTTTCGCCGGAATTTTCAGAGTTGTCACGTCGGTTGTCTTAACGAGTACGTTTAGCTCTTCGACAGCAGTTTGTTCGGGAACAAAATTTGCGTCAGACTGAGATGCATCTGGAGACTCTACGGCGATCTGTTTCAAGCGGCTGAAACAGCTCTGGCACAAAATGTCGGTTTCTCTGATGGATGAGGCTTTTTCTGGCATGCGCTTTCTTAGTAAGGCGACATTAAAATCTTTCACACATCGAAAGTTCCACTTGTAGGGAATCTTCTTCGTTTGCCTCTTTCGGTAGTCAGCGCAAAACGCTCGCTCTGAGCTCCACAACGTGGCCATCAATATCAGGGGAGTGTAATATACGCGCACGCGTACTCACGTTCGTTCACCAGCAGAGGACTGCCGAGTTGTCGACGACGAACGGAAGTGAAAGTCGACGTTCTCTTATTACTTCCACCTTTCTTAAGCGAGTTGAGCTGTTTCTTGTATATGTCATTTTTTTTAGGGACCGGGTGAGTGCAATCGTGCTGCAGAAGAGCCGCTTGTGCCGACATGCACCGTCTGCGTTATCACATTGCCGATGTGCCATGGGAAGCGATAAATATCCAGCGGTGGATTCTCTCCAGCCACCTCCTTTATGTGGCGTACGCAGGCTCACATGCGCGAAAATTTTTGAAAGCGATTCCTGCGAAGAGTGCGACTCATTATCGCGGCATGCTCAGTGGCTGGGACCCGTGTAGAAGTTCTTGTGATTTGCGTAAAAAAAAGTGGTAATAATTTCCTCTTCAAAACCAACTGTTCCTGTTTTATTCCTGACAGTCCGTCAATCCACAGAAGACATTCGCGACCTAAAAATAACTATAATGGCAACTATTGCTCCATGCTCGCTCAATGTTGTGGTTACTCACTATACGTCAATTTGGAAACTTTTCGTGCTTCGTAGTTCCGACCTCACAAACACAATGCAACATGTTTTTACAGATTCAGTTAGAACACGTGCTTGGCTTTAATTCCGGAGAGTTTAAAGAAAATCGAAAATGGTGTTTTTTTTTAAATGATGTTCAAAATATTGCATTTTGAGAGACATGTCCTCAGTTGAACATTTCTGGTTAACGTTTGAAGCCATTGTCAGCTATTTCGTTCAGCACACTTGTTTACCAAACATATGGCAATGTTCTTAAAAACTTTGGGAAGTCTGGCGTTTATACTTGCGGAGGAAAAAAATCTTAAATGTGAGCATTCTTGAGCTTTGTGTCGATTTAGCGATTTTTTTTCTTAACAGAAGAACATGAAAACTGCAAAGTAATAATTTTTTCTCAATAAAAATTATCCGCAGTATGTGGATAAAATTTTTCGGACTTACAGCTACAATAGTGTTTTTGTAGCGTCTCATCGAAATCCCATTTTCGCGAAATCCGAAAGAGGCGGTGGCGTCTCAGTGGAGACTTGTGAATTTTTTTAAAGAAGGTGAAATTTTTTCTCGCGAAACCAAAAGTGGTTTTGTGGTCCTGGGGACTCGGACAACAAAATATATTTTTTTGCGGCGAAATTAAAGGGGGTCGGCGGACATGCACCGACGTTCTTATCTGAACACACCCAGGAGCAGTCGAAAAAGAGGCAAGGCTCCAGTAGATTGCACTCTCAAGAAGCGTCTAAGGAAAGTTTCTTATTAATACAAATATACACTTATTAAGACGATGTGGACTACACCTGATTTTTTTTTTTCATTCTGAGGGCAAGGGCGCACATTCAAGAAAATGACGAAGAAGTTTTGGAAAAAGCACATGAATACATTGCCCTGTTTTTCAATATCAATGGATGAAATAAACTTTTAGTTGGCCGATATGGCGTTCTCGAGAGCATGAGCTAGTTATCGCTCTTGGTGGGTGGGGAGGGGGGAGGGTCCTTAATTCTAAAAATTCTCCGGCCGTGGTCCCCTCCCACACTGTGGCGACGAGTCTTAGTTTTTCAATAGCTTAAGGTTACTTTAGCGAACAGCAGAACTAGATGGCAAGTTTCGCTTCCTAGATAAGTTAAGGATTGAGCCAAGTATTGTCAATAACAAGGGACTTCATATGCGCGACAAAGGTTGGAGACTGATTGCTAGCAATGTAGCGTTTTAATTGACGCTAAACCCCACGACCTCCTTCACACATAAATTGTCGACAGCGAGAGAGAAAGAGAGCGCACTGCAGGGGAAAAATAACGTAATTAAATTATTATTCGGTTTTACGAGCAGAAATCACAGTATGATTATGAGGTATGCAACAGTCGGGCACTACGAAGGACAGTGACCAGCTTGGTTTCTTTAAGGTTCAGTGAAATAAGAGCGCCGAGAAAGAAAATCCATGGGAGCCTTCGGAATGTTTCTCTACCGACAAGAAAATCTGAGGCAGGCGGCGCTGCTGCGTCTTTCTGAGAAGCGCCCAATTTTTCGGAAATCTCGGCGTGCGGGTGCTTCCGGCGCTCCGTCGGCGATTTGTTTCCATTGCGGCTGCGTCCATATTGTCTCGGTTCACGCGACGGCTGCGCTTTCTGGCAGTGCGTGTGCTTTCTCTCGTTCTCTGCTCGCTCTAAGCGTTGCGCTCTCCAAGTCACTCGTGCCTTCACCTCTAACCCTCCAAGTCGCTCGTGCGCGTTCTCTCCTCGCGCTGTGCTGAACGGAAGTCCGGGTGCTTGTGCTCATGTGGGTGTGTGCTTGCGCGCTAACCTCGCCCTGCGCTGGCTATCGTAACTACAGTCCGCCTCGGTAGATCAGTGGCTAGGGTGCTCGGCTGCTGTCCCGAAGGTCGCGGGTTCGATACCGGCCGCGGCGGTCGCATTTCGATGGAGGCGAAGTGGTAGAGGCCCGTGTACTGTGCGATGTCAGTGCACGTTAAAGAACACCAGATGGTCAAAATTTCCGGAGCCCTCCACTACGGCGTCTCTCATAATCGTATCGTGGTTTTGGGACGTTAAACCCCACATATTATTATTATTATTATTATTATTATTATATGTAACTACAGGTCGTGGACTCATGGGGTCGACGTAGATAGTGTACATCACCTTTGTGAAGAGAGTGGCCAAGAAAGCCACCCTTTCGACGACGGTAATGTGCAGGAAATCGAGAACATAAAAGCTTGAAAATAAATCGCTGCGCCATGCTGTCAGACTGGTGAAATGAAATAACACGAAGATCTCGGAGAGCGTTAATGCCAAGACCTTCTGCAACTTCGATCTAAAACTAACCCCCCACCCAAAAAAAAGAAAAAAAAAGAAAACGCAAAAGAAATCACTTGGCCTAAAAACGCACCGAAATACGAGAGAGAAGCACTTATGAATGATGGATGAATTCCTACCAACACGAATTCAGAATAAATAATTCCGTGGAAAACCACCAGTCGGTCCCCCGAAAACGGGTTTTAACCTGGGCTTGCTGGTAAACCTGATTGTATGGTGCGAAGTGCTCAAGGGCAGAGGACGACACACCACGACAGCAAGGGCAATGAACGAACAAAGACTACAGGACAAGCGCTTCGTTCTCATTCTGTCCTTGGTCTTGTCGAGGTTTCATCATAAGCTCTAATTATGAACCAACTAGTCCTCATCAAGTTGTTACCGATGCGCAAGGGCCTTGACAAGGAAGGCTCGTTCCCCAAGTTTTCGGTGGCCTGTTTCTTGGCCCTGCGTCTTCCGGAAATATAACAGTGTGAAAAAAAAAAACGACTGCTGTAGATTTCTTTCCGATTTCATTTAAAGACAACATAATAGACACATTGCTAAAAATCGTGAGAAACGAAGTAGCGTATTGCCACGCGCCTTTCTTCTGTACTCGGTTTTCGCCCACAAAGACTGCCCGCGTGCTCAGCGCAAACCGCGCCTCATTGTTCTAGAAGCTTCACGATTATTGTAGATCGTTGTGTTAAGATTACGCGCAAGGCGCGAACACTTGAGATTATTCCACAGCTTGCGCTACGACTAGTGATAAGGCTAGAATGTTCGACGAGTGATTTATAAAAGCCGGCGCGTTCCAGCGAAGTTCAGTCGATCGACGGCCGACGCTCTGTTCGCCGCTATCAGTGCCAGCGTGTATTGCTGTAATCTTACTTTCCGTTTACCGGCCACAAGTTCGGCCTAATAAACAGTTTCATCCCGGACACGTAGCCTGCTGCCTTCATCGACGTCACGACCGCGTGACATCTGGTGGAGGTGCTGCTTCGTCCATGCTCCGGACGCCCCCCGCGAAGCACTGACCCAAGCTCAAGCCACGAAGAAGCTGACGCTAAGGAGAACCCGGAATCTCGAGCTAGCCGCAGGCAGAAGGGACTTCAGCCAGAGTACGGGCTACTTCCCGAGAAAACCAGGCAGCCCAAAACCACGACAGCGACCGCAGATACGATGGCAGCCCCTGTACCGCCCACAACGGTCGTCATGCACCAACCCCGAGAGCCGCCGACTTTCCGCGGTTCACCATGCGAGGATCCAGAAAGCTGGCTGGAGGAATACGAGCGGGTCGCCACGTTCAACCACTGGGACTCCGACGAGAAGCTGCGCCGGGCCTACTTTTACCTAGAAGACTCAGCAAGGACCTGGTTCGACAACCGGGAGTCGGCCCTTCAAACCTGGGATCTCTTCCGCGGCACATTCCTGGACACGTTCAGGAGCATCGCCCGCAAGGAAAGAGCCGCGACATTGCTGGAGACGCGGGTGCAACTCCCGAACGAAAACGTCACCATCTTCGTGGAAGAAATGAAGCGGCTGTTCCGGCACGCTGACCCCGACATGCCCGAGGAGAAGAAGGTCCGTTTGCTCATGCGAGGGGTCAAGCAAGAACTCTTCGCGGGATTGATGAGAAACCCACCGAAGACCGTTCAGGAATTCCTCTCGGAAGCGACTACGATCTAAAAGACGCTAGAAATGCGCACACGGCAATTCGATCGCCGGTCGACGCCAGGCTACGGAGACATTCAATCACTATGCCCAGACGACCTGCGCGAGACTATAAGAGCCGTGGTGCGAGAAGAACTTCGCCGAATGATGCCGTCGTGCCAGCCACAAGTTTCCTCCATCGCAGACATCGTCAGAGAGGAAATCCAGCAATCGCTCGGCATCCCTGAGGCAACGCAGCCGCAACCCCAAGCCATGAGCTACGCTGCTGCTGTCCGCCGTCCCGTTCCCCCCTCCTCGCCCCCCGTCAAGAAGCCGCTCCACCGCAGTTCCGCCGCCAGACGCCACCACCGACGTCATACCGCCCACCAGCCGGCCAGCGATACACGCCGAGAAAGACCGACGTTTGGCGTGCACCCGACCACCGCCCACTTTGTTATCACTGCGGAGAAGCCGGCCACACGTATCGCCGCTGCCAATACCGTGAGATGGGACTGCGAGGCTTCGCCGTGAACGCACCGCGTCCGCAGCGAGGTGAACGACCACGGGACATCGCCGACTACCTGGCAGGAGCGCAATGGACGCCGCGAAGTCCTTCTCGATCGCCGTCGCCAGGCCGCTACACCTCACCGCACCGCCGGCAGTACACCGGCCCAAACCGGGGCCGGTCCCCTAGCCCGTATCCGGGAAACTAAGGGCAGCAACCGATGGAGGTGCGGTTGCTGTACGACGAAACGCCGAAGATCCTCCGCGGCCGCCGACGACGACAACGCGACGAAACCTGCAGAACACGACGCGAAGCAGACGAAGCCCTGCTGACGAAACGTCGTGGGCCGACGAAGACGTGACGACGCAACATGGAAGCAGAGCAACATTTCGACGCAGCCGTGATCCGACGCCGCGACCCAACCGCAACGCACGACGACGAACCAGCGACCTCGACGTAATATTCGACGGCCATAACGTCACCGCTCTCGTCGACACTGGAGCCGACTATTCTGTCGTCAGTGGGCCTTTCGCGACGAAGCTGAAGAAAGTGAAGACTGCTTGGCAAGGCCCTGAAAATCCGGACCGCTGGGGGTCATCTAATAACGCCGGCCGGTGTTTGCACAGCAAGAGTCACCGTCAATAACCGGACTTATCCCGCCAGCTTTCTAATTCTGCAGCACTGCTCCAGGGATGTGATACTGGGGATGGACTTCCTAAGTAAAACACGGCGCCGTCATCGACCTGAGGTCTGAGTCGATAACACTGACTTCAGAAAAAGCGTTGCCGCCCCACACGACGCCGGAGAATCATGCCTTGAATGTAATATAAGAGCAGGTCACCGTTCCGCCCCTCTCCAGCGTCGTCATTTCCGTCGGCACCGAAATACCCGATAACATTGAAGGCATCGTCGAGGGCGATCAGCACCTGCTTGTGAACCGTCAGATTTGCGTCGCAAGAGGCATCGTCGAGTTGCGCGACGGCAAAGCAAAGGTACTGCTGACAAACTTCAGCCACGAATATAGGCACCTCAACCTTGGTACGATGGTCGCCTACATAGAGAAATTCGTGGACACCAGCAATGCTTTCGCCCTCTCCGATACTGCCGAACATCCTTCGACGAATCGAGGTCCCGAAACAGATTTCGACGTCAACCCCAGCCTCCCAAAGCAGAAGCAAGACCAGCTCAAAAATCTGCTCCTGCAATTCAAGGACTGCTTCTCATCGTCGTCAAGAATTCGACAGACCCCAGTCGCCAAACATCGTATCATAACCGAAGAAAGTGCCCGACCAGTCCGTCAGAGCCCGTATCGAATTTCCACGCGAGAACGCGAAGCCGTAAAGAAGCAAGTCGACGAAATGCTACGCGACGACATAATCCAGCCGTCCAAGAGTCCCTGGGCGTCTCCCGTGGTGTTGGTGAAGAAGAAGGACGGGACGCTACGTTTCTGTGTCGACTATCGTCGCCTGAACAAGATAACGAAGAAGGACGTGTATCCCCCTCCCGCGGATAGACGACGCCCTCGATCGACTCCACAACGCGAAGTACTTTTCGTCGATGGACCTCAAGACAGGCTACTGACAAATCGAAGTCGACGAGAGAGACCGTGAAAAAACTGCTTTCATAACTCCAGACGGCCTGTTCGAGTTCAAGGTAATGCCTTTTGGTCTTTGCTCGGCCCCCGCGACCTTCCAACGCGTTATGGATACCGTACTGGCCGGCTTGAAGTGGCAGACTTGCCTTGTGTACTTGGACGACGTCGTTGTGTTTTCCTCGAACTTCGACGAACACCTGCGGCGCCTTGAAGCTGTACTTCAAGCAGTCAAGACCTCCGGACTTACCCTGAAGCCTCAAAAGTGCCGTTTCGCCTACGAGGAACTCTTGTTCTTGGGCCACGTGATAAGCAAGTCCGGAGTACGCCCCGACCCACACAAGACAGCCGCCATCGCTACGTTCCCGCCACCTGCCGACAAGAAGGCCGTGCGTCGATTTCTAGGCCTGTGCGCCTACTACAGGCGGTTCGTCAAAAACTTTGCCCGCATCGCCGAGCCACTCACTAACCTTACCAGGACTGACGTCGAGTTCAAGTGGGAAGCGCCTCAGGAACAAGCATTTCAAGAACTAAAACGACGCCTACAAACGCCTCCGTTACTTGCGCATTTCGACGAACACGCCGAAACAGAAGTGCACACCGACGCAAGCAGCGTGGGACTCGGCGCCGTCCTTGTACAGAGGACGGACGGACTGGAAAGGGTCATCAGTTATGCTAGCCGGTCGCTATCCAAGGCAGAGGCCAACTATTCCACAACAGAAAAGGAGTGCCTCGCCATCATCTGGGCTACGTCAAAGTTTCGCCCCTACCTCTATGGCAGGCCCTTCAAAGTTGTGAGCGACCACCACGCCTTGTGTTGGCTAGCTAATTTGAAGGACCCATCAGGTCGTCTCGCGAGATGGAGTCTAAGGCTTCAAGAATTCGACGTCACGGTCGTTTACAAGTCCGGCCGAAAACATTCTGACGCAGACTGCTTGTCTCGCGCCCCCCGTCGACCCGCCGCCGCAGGACGACCACGAAGATGACTTCTTCTTGGGAACCATAAGTACCGACGACTTCACCGAACAACAGCGAGCCAACCCGGAACTCAGAGGCCTTATGGAGTACCTCGAAGACAAGACAGCCATTGTTCCGAAGGCATTCAAGCGAGGACTCGCATCGTTTCTCTTGCGAAAAAGCGTTCTCATAAAGAAGAATTTCTCGCCGCTTCGAGCCGACTACCTTCTCGTAGTGCCTTCAGCAATGCGTCCAGAAGTCCTCCAGGCACTACACGACGACCCGACGGCTGGACACCTCGGACTTTCCCGCACGCTCGCAAGAGTACAGGAAAAGTACTACTGGCCGCGCCTTGCCGCCGACGTCGCCTGCTACGTAAGGACGTGCCGAGACTGTCAGCGACGGAAGACACCGCCAACAAGACCAGCCGGCCTCCTTCAGCCGATCGAGCCGCCTCGGCGACCGTTCCAGCAGATCGGGATGGACCTCCTGGGGCCGTTCCCAACGTCGACTTGCGGAAATAAATGGATCGTCGTGGCTACCGACTACCTCACCCGCTACGCCGAAACAAAGGCCCCTGCCTAAAGGCAGTGCCGCTGAGGTAGCCAAGTTCTTCGTTGAGAACATCGTCCTTCGACACGGCGCCCCAGAGGTTCTCATCACCGACAAAGGTACGGCGTTTACGGCTGACCTAACTCAAGCGATTTTGGGATACAGCCACACAAGTCACTGCCGGACCACCGCGTACCACCCACAGACCAACGGCCTGACCGAGCGCCTAAATAAGACCATCGCCGACATGCTGGCCATGTACGTCGACGTCGAACACAAGACGTGGGACGCCATCCTTCCGTACGTGACCTTCGCGTACAACACGGCCGTACAAGAAACGACGCAGATGACGCCGTACAAGTTGGTCTACGGACGGAGCCCGGCAACGACTCTCGACGCCATGTTACCAAACGTGAGCGACGAGGAAAACACCGACGTGACCGCCTATCTACAGCGCGCAGAAGAAGCACGACAGCTCGCCCGCCTACGGATCAAGAATCAGCAGACGACTGACAGCCGCCGCTACAATCTTCGACGACGCTTCGTAGAATACCAGCCCGGCGACCGCGTTTGGGTGTGGACACCGATACGCCGACGTGGACTTTGTGAAAAACTTCTTCGGCGATACTTCGGGCCATACAAGGTGCTTCGACGTCTCGGTGCTCTGAACTACGAGGTCGTCCCGGACGGCATTACGAACTCTCAACATCGCCGTGCGCGACCTGAAGTCGTACATGCCGTGCGCCTCAAGCCGTATTTCGCGCGTTAGCGAACCTGAGGACTGCACTTATTGCTTTATTGTACTTTCTTTCTTCATTGTTGTGATTTATTGCTGCATGTATTTTTTCGCCTTGTTCTTTTGTAAGCCTCGGGACGATGCTTTTTCAGAGGGGGGGCATTGCCACGCGCCTTTCTTCTGTACTCGGTTTTCGCCCACAAAGACTGCCCGCGTGCTCAGCGCAAACCGCGCCTCATTGTTCTAGAAGCTTCACGATTATTCCAGATCGTTGTGTTAAGATTACGCGCAAGACGCGAACACTTGAGATTATTCCACAGCTTGCGCTACGACTAGTGATAAGGCTAGAATGTTCGACGAGTGATTTATAAAAGCCGGCGCGTTCCAGCGAAGTTCAGTCGATCGACGGCCGACGCTCTGTTCGCCGCTATCAGTGCCAGCGTGTATTGCTGTAATCTTACTTTCCATTTACCGGGGCCACAAGTTCGGCCTAATAAACAGTTTCATCCCGGACACGTAGCCTGCTGCCTTCGTCGACGTCACGACCGCGTGACAGTATATACAACACTGTTTCGGCAAGCGGTACTTCTGGTATGCTGATTGCATTCATTTTTCTAAAGGTGCGTCTGTATAGAAACTAACCGAATAGTCACTATCTGTGCTGTTCTGCCTCAAGAACACCGACTGAAATTTTATGCAACAAATTAAAACATGGATTTTGCGCAGTAGTCTAAGTCTAGAAAGAACCGACCACCGGAATTAATTTTGCGCGAATATGACCTTTCACGCGTTTGAAATTTAAAAAAAAATGGCTGTGGTTGAACTCCCTTATGCGGCTTCTATCTACTCATCGTCAGCATTACTATCATCCTTACTGGGGTTCACGTTTATCCTTACTTCTATTCACACGTATTCCAAAGTAGTATCACCATTTCAATATTTATTAATCAGAGTCCGCCGCCGTGGTATCGCGGTTAGGTTGCTCGGCTGCTGACCCGAAGGTCGCGGGTTCGATCCCGGCCACGGTGGTCGCATTTCGATGGAGGCGAAATGGTAGAGGCCCGTGTACTGTGCGATATCAGTGCACGTTAAAGAACACCAGATGGACGAAATTTCCGGAGCCCTCCACTACGGCGTCTCTCATAATCGTATCGTGGTTTTGGGACGTTAAACCCCAGATATTATTATTATTATTATTATTATTATTATTATTATTATTATTATTAATCAGAGGCATGAATTACGTAGAGGGTGCCTGGACCTCCCCCCCCCCCCCCTCCCCTCCGACTTTTCCAGAGAAGGTTTTGATAAATATACGCAGCATAAGCGTGCGCAGGTTTCCCCTTCGGGGGGGGGGGGGGGGAAGGTTCATCGCAGCGCCGCCCCCCCCCCCCCCCGCCCGTGCGCACGCCTATGTATATCTTATGTTGTCATCTCTTTCAAGTAAAATGTCCGCACTCGTTTGTAACCACCGATAACTCGCATTCCAAGATACCAAATCAAAAGGCTCCAAGAAGAGCCCCTATTACGTGAGATATTGGTGTTAAAGAGCATTGACACCGTGGTCGAACGAGCTGTTTCTATAGGCTATCGGACTCATGAGTCGACTCACTCGGACTCACGCAGACTCAGATCGAGCCATGAGTCTGAGTCTGAGTGAGTCCGGGAGAGTAATATTTTGGTGAGTTTGAGTCCGAGTAAGTCCGGTTAAGAAAGTGAAACTAGACAACCACCCGTTTGTAGCCCGAAGCCACAAGGAAATCCGTTCGGTTTTCTTTGTGGCTTCGTGCTACAAACCGGTGGTTGTCTATTTTCCCTTTCTTAACCCTTCCGCCACCTTGCGGGATTCCGCAGAACTCATTTGCAGTAAGTCCGGTTGAAGAACATTTTCGTGAGTTGGAGTCCGAGAGAGTCCGGCTCAGAAAAATTTTGGTGAGTCTGAGTCCGAGTGAGCCCTAAGCTGAAATTATATTTCACGAGTGAGTCTGAGTGAGCTCCACAATTTCTGCCGACCTATGCTTATGCCTGGGTGCGCACGGTGTTACGATCGGCCTTGGAAGCCGTCGCGGCAGAGGCCGCGGACAATGCTCCTATTTTTCTAAAGTTCCTCCCGGGTTTCGCTGCCCTTCGGGAGCGCCGGTCTAATCCCTTTTCCTGGAATGCCTACGAGCGTGCGGCGTGGTCAAGTGACCAGAAATTCCAGCGGCAGTGCCGCGAACAGCCCTTTGTGGCAAGATGCGGCCGGCGGGGGGGGGCGAGGCTGCTCGTCACATTCCAGGCAACGAGGAGACAAAGCCGAGGTCCAGTCCACAGAAGACCTGCTGCGTGTTGTTGCCTGGCGGAGGATCTCCCTAACCAGCCGTGACATTCTTCGGCACGATAACAGAGACTCTACCCCCCCGGCCGGAAGAATTCCGGGAACCAGCACCGGCCAAGATCTGCAAACGTGTGCAAAAGTTGGTACTGTGCGCAAAACCGTGGTGCTCTTGTCGGACCACATTTCGTCATCGTTTCGACGGTGCCCTCTCCACGTGCACCTATTGGACGTCGGTCCCCAGTCTCGTGGGTGGAGCTACAGGGCCATCGAGAGCCGTATTGGCCAACGATGTGGACAATGCGCCCAGAGTTGGCAACGCGGCGACATAAAAGCCCAAGACATGTTTTTGTAACACTCTCTCAGTCTGTCATCTTTCGCCATGTAAATAAACTTCTGTTAAGTTTTCCTCCCGAGTCGCTCACTGCCACGGCTCTCTGCTCCGGACATCGATGGGCCTGCGGTTCGAGACCTTACGCTCGGCACCACGCTACCCGCTGGTCGGCTCCTGCAGCAGGCCAGTCGCAACAACTGGATGGCAGACGGTGGGATCCTGCTAGCCCCAAGTCCGCAACAAACTGATGCCAGCGTCGGGATCGACTCCGCCGAGATCATGGCTGCAGGGTGTGGTGAGTGCTTGACCTTTCTTCACTGAGATTTTACCAGGCTTTGTTTTGAGTTTTGTTGGAAAAGGTGGTAATTTCGGTACCTACTGTTCTACGTGGATCTGAGCACGAGAACGTAGTTGTTTTTGTAATAGTGAAGAATTAGCAGCACTTGCAGCAACCATGAATCTAAAGGCACTGAAAAAACCGCTTTTGCTAGAGTTAGCCAAAAGTTTGGGTTTGAATGTCCAGGAGCAAATGAGAAAGCCAGAGATAATCGCGGCTATTGAGAACCTTGAGGCAGATGACGACGAGCTCTCAGAGTGTCTTGAGATGATTGATGAAAAGGAGAAGTTAAAGCGCGAAGAGGAAGCAGAAGAGAGGGAGAATAGGCGCTTGGAAAAGGAGCTAGAGTTAAAGCGCGAAGAGGAAGAAAGGGAGAATAGGCGCTTGGAAAATGAGCTAAAACGCGAAGCAGAAGAAAGGGAGAATCGGCGTTTGGAAAGGGAGTTTGAGCTAAAACGCGAAGCAGAAGAAAGGGAGAATCGGCGTTTGGAAAGGGAGTTTGAGCTAAAACGCGAAGCAGAAGAAAGGGAGAATCGGCGTTTGGAAAGGGAGTTTGAGCTAAAACGCGAAGCAGAAGAAAGGGAGAATCGGCGTTTGGAAAGGGAGTTTGAGCTAAAACGCGAAGCAGAAGAAAGGGAGAATCGGCGTTTGGAAAGGGAGTTTGAGTTGAAGCGCCTTGAACTCGAGCTGCTCCAGGCTCGAAATAGTAGAGAAGGCAGTGAAGCATCCAGCGCGGTAGAACGAAAGTCGTTCAAAATCAAGGACCTTATGCAACCCTACCGCTCCGGAGAGGACATAGGTCTGTTTTTGGTAAACTTCGAGCGCACATGCGAGAAGGCGGGTGTTACCAAAGTTATGTGGCCGCAGTGCTTGCTGACGTTATTGCCGTGTGAGGCTGCCGATGTAATTGCGCGCTTGACAAAGGAGGAAGCAGATGATTACGACCAGGTTAAGTCGAACCTGCTAAAGAGGTATAGAATGTCAGCGGAGGCATACAGGCAGAAGTTCCGGAACGCCGTAAAGCAGAGAGATGAGTCGTATGCTGACTTTGCATACAAGCTAATGGCTAATATGAGGGAGTGGCTCAAAGAGGCTAAGGCATTCGAGGATAAAGAGAAAGTGGTTGAATGCTTCGGACTCGAACAGTTCTATCGTCGTTTGCCCCAAGACGTTAAGCTCTGGGTGCAAGACAGGGAGGACGTTAGCACTGTTTCGAGGGCTGCGGAGCTTGCTGAAGAGTTTGTCTCGCGCCGTGCGCTTGATAGAAAGGAGATTGCTCATCGGGAGTGGCCGAATAGAAAGGCAACTGGGTGGAAGGGACAATCTGTCCAAGAGAACCGAGCGCAGAACGCTGAATCCGTAGATAAAGGGGAGGCAGTAAAAGAAACCAATCTGACTCAGGAAGAGCACCAAAATAGTGCGTTTGAAAAGAGGCGAACACTTGTGTGCTACAATTGCCACAAGCCGGGTCATATGGCGGCTTTCTGCAAGAGGCCAAAGGTTGTTTGTCTGTCAGTCGACAGCGAGGATGAAAACATGCAGCTTTTGGAGCCGTATATCCGAGAGCTGATAGTGAATGGAAGGGAGTGTCGTGTGCTGAGAGATTCGGCAGCAACGATGGACGTGGTCCATCCGTCGTATGTGGAACCAGGGCAGTTCACAGGAGAGTGCGCTTGGATTAAGCAAGCAGCGGAAGCGCGAAGCGTATGTCTCCCGATAGCTCAAGTATGCATCGAGGGCCCCTTTGGCGTACTGCATACAGAGGCTGCTGTATCTGCCTATCTGCCGATGCAGTATGCCTATCTGTTTTCAAACAGATCTGATTGGTTGCTACGGCAGAAAAACCTCGCGTTCGGGGAGGGGGGTTGTGTGCGCGCTCACTCGCTCGAAAGCACGAGAACTCGCGACTAGGACCACCTCGCGTGGCGTTTCATCGAGGAACACTCAGACAGCCAGTGGGGAGCCCGCGGGCGCGATAGACACGATTCCCACACCGGGCAATGACCAAGTGAACGATGCAGGCGTGGCTGAAAACCACGACGATTCTTTTGAGTATAGAGATCTTTGTGAGGAACTCATTACTCCAGCATCTAGTAGCCTGCAGACATTGCTAGGAGTGGACCGATCATCCCTGATAGCGGAGCAAAACGCAGACCCCACACTACAGAATTTGAAGAGTCAGAAGAATGAGGGAATCGCAAAGAAAAACGTGACGCTTCAGAACAGGTCCGGAATACTTTATAGAAAGTATCTTGATCGCAGAGGGGTGCAGTTTGACCAACTAGTCGTACCGCAACGGTACCGCCGAGATCTTTTGCACTTGGCTCACGGCAGCTCATGGTCGGGTCATTTGGGGATCAGGAAAACAAAGGACCGCTTGCTGCAGGAATACTATTGGCCGGGTTGTTTCCGGGAAATCGAGAACTTCGTGAGAACCTGTGACACCTGTCAGCGTGTAGGCAAGCCAGGGGATAAGGCGAAAGCCCCAATGAAGCTCGTGCCGGTGATCACGGAGCCATTTCGACGGCTCGTGATTGACACCGTCGGGCCCCTTCCCAAAACAACATCCGGTTACCGTCACGTTTTGACAGTAATCTGTCCCGCAACTAAGTTTCCTGAGGCCATACCCTTAAAAGAACTGAGCTCGGTGGAAATCGTAAACGCTCTGTTATCCATCTTCGCACGCGTAGGGTTTCCCGCGGAAATACAGACCGATCAAGGGACCGTTTTCACGAGCGCCCTGAGTACAACTTTCTTAGAGAGGTGTGGGATCCGATTGATCCACAGTTCGGTGTACCATCCGCAATCAAATCCAGTGGAAAAGATGCATTCGGTAATGAAACGCGTCCTTCGAGCACTCTGCTTTGAACGTAAAGCCGACTGGGATGTATGCTTGCCGGCAACAATGTTTGCTCTCCGGACTGCACCTCATGAAGCCACTGGATTTACTCCGGCGGAATTGGTGTACGGCCGCTCCCTGCGATCGCCGCTCCGCATTCTTCGCGAGTCATGGGAAGGTCGAGCAGAGGACCCTACGGTAGTTGAGTACGTGCTAGCTCTTCTCGAGAGATTGCAGAGAGCACAGGATCTCGCAGGAAAAGAGATGAGCAAAGCGCAAGTGCGGGCCAAACGCTACTACGACCGGTCAGCAAGATCGCGTCACTTTGAAGCAGGAGATCAAGTAATGCTGTTGAAATCTTCGCAAAAGAATAAGCTAGAGGTTCAATGGGAAGGTCCAGCGGAAATCATTCAGAGGCTATCAGACACAAATTATGTGATAAGAATGCCAGGTAGACGGAAGGTGCAGCAGATCTATCATAGCAACCTGCTCAAACCGTACCGGGAGAGAGAGATAGTCGTGAATATGGCGGTAAACGTGCCCGAAGAGCTACCACTAGATTTTCCCGATTCAGGAGTAGAAGGAAGTGAGGACAACATTGACCAAACGCTCCAAGCCATGGTTGAGGCAGCTGAGCTTACATCTAACGAGAAGCGAGAGTTAGAGGGCGTCCTGAGCGAATATCAAGACATGTTCTCGGAGAAGCCAGGCCGGACTAATTTGGTAGTGCATGACATAGAGCTCACGTCCGATCTGCCCGTGAGGTCAAAAGCGTATCGAGTGTCGCCTCGTCAGCGGGCCATTATTGAGGCCGAAATTAAGAGAATGCTGAAGCTTAATGTAATTGAAGCTTGCGAGAGTGACTATACCTCTCCGCTCATCTTGGTAGAGGTCCCTGGGAAGGATCCGCGTCCGTGCGTCGATTACCGAAGGCTAAACCTCATAACAAAGGATCAGACCTACCCCATACCGAATATAGAAGAGAGAATTGAGACAGTGAGCAGTGCCAAGTACATCTCTACCTTCGACCTCGTTCGGGGTTATTGGCAGGTGCCCCTGACCGAAAGGGCAAGTAGATACGCGGCATTTATTTCACCCGTGGGGACATTCCGCCCTAAAGTGCTGAGCTTCGGCTTAAAGAATGCTCCTTTCTGCTTCTCGGCTCTCATGGATAGGGTATTGCGGGGGGTTTGAGGGATTCGCCCTCCCATACCTAGATGATGTAGCAGTATATTCAGGGTCATGGTCAGAGCACCTCACTCACCTGCGAGCAGTGCTCCAACGTTTCCGTGAGGCAGGCTTGACCGTGAGGGCTCGGAAGTGCCAACTTGGGCGTGCAGAGGTGACTTATCTTGGTCACATAGTGGGGCAAGGCCACCGCCGACCCTCCGACGTCAAGGTGGCAGCGGTTAGCAATTTTCCTCAGCCCCGAACCAAGACAGATGTGCGATCGTTTTTGGGAATCGCAGGGTATTATCAGCACTATATTCCCCAATACTCTGAGCTTGCTAGCCCGCTCACTGACGCTCTCAGAAAGGCCGAACCTCAGATCCTTAAATGGGACGAAAAAAAGGAGAATGCATTCTTGTCTTTGAAAAGGGCGCTCACGAGTCAACCTGTGCTACAGGCACCCGATTACACTAGACCGTTCGTGGTACAGTGCGATGCGAGCGACCGCGGCATGGGCGTGGTATTGTGCCAGAAAAACGATTCGGGAGAGGAACATCCCGTGCTATTTGCTAGCCGTAAGCTAACGTTAAGGGAGGAAGCGTATAGCGCTTCTGAAAAAGAATGCGCCTGTCTGGTGTGGGCCGTGCAAAAACTTGCATGCTATCTCGCGGGTTCGGAGTTCATCATTGAAACGGACCATTGCCCTCTTACGTGGTTGCAAACGATGTCCACTAAGAACGGCCGGCTACTGCGCTGGAGCTTGCTACTGCAGCAATATTCTTTCGAAATTCGTTACAAAAGAGGCAAATTGAATGGCAACGCTGACGGCTTAAGTCGCTGTTTCCCGGGAACTTGATGGCGTCGAGTACTCTGGCTTGTGTAAATAGGTATCTTTTTTTTGGGGGGGGTTATGTGTCTAAGGTTTACTATTGTCTTTTTTTGTTGTTGTTGTTCATTGTTGTGCGTTGTCACAACATGCGTTTGTGCATTTGAGAAGCCTATTCTAGGTTGTTGGAATTGCTGCTAATTTAATTAAGAAGCAGAGAATGTTTTTGTTTGGGTGAAAAGCCTGGTGGGTCTCAGGGAGAGAGTTCGGGCGCTTGCTGGCTTTGCGGTTGTGGTTCTCATGTGGTTGACCCAGGTGCGGTCTTCCGGGAAGCAAAACGGGCTGGCAAGGCAAAGAACTCCTCTGCGACATTGGACGACGAAACCAGTTGTTCGAGATCAACAGGGCTGGCAGAGGAATGCAGCAGAGCAGCGGCGGTAGAGCGCAGGACGTCACTTCTTCAGCGTCGCCTTCATCGACCTCTCCCCACAAAGGTGTTCGACCTTTGTACGTCGAGGTCTCAACCGGCCGCCGGGGAAGCTGTTACGATCGGCCTTGGAAGCCGTCGCGGCAGAGGCCGCGGACAATGCTCCTATTTTTCTAAAGTTCCTCCCGGGTTCGCTGCCCTTCGGGAGCGCCGGTCTAATCCCTTTTCCTGGAATGCCTACGAGCGTGCGGCGTGGTCAAGTGACCAGAAATTCCAGCGGCAGTGCCGCGAACAGCCCTTTGTGGCAAGATGCGGCCGGCGGGGGGGGGCGAGGCTGCTCGTCACATTCCAGGCAACGAGGAGACAAAGCCGAGGTCCAGTCCACAGAAGACCTGCTGCGTGTTGTTGCCTGGCGGAGGATCTCCCTAACCAGCCGTGACATTCTTCGGCACGATAACAGAGACTCTACCCCCCCGGCCGGAAGAATTCCGGGAACCAGCACCGGCCAAGATCTGCAAACGTGTGCAAAAGTTGGTACTGTGCGCAAAACCGTGGTGCTCTTGTCGGACCACATTTCGTCATCGTTTCGACGGTGCCCTCTCCACGTGCACCTATTGGACGTCGGTCCCCAGTCTCGTGGGTGGAGCTACAGGGCCATCGAGAGCCGTATTGGCCAACGATGTGGACAATGCGCCCAGAGTTGGCAACGCGGCGACATAAAAGCCCAAGACATGTTTTTGTAACACTCTCTCAGTCTGTCATCTTTCGCCATGTAAATAAACTTCTGTTAAGTTTTCCTCCCGAGTCGCTCACTGCCACGGCTCTCTGCTCCGGACATCGATGGGCCTGCGGTTCGAGACCTTACGCTCGGCACCACGCTACCCGCTGGTCGGCTCCTGCAGCAGGCCAGTCGCAACAACGGCGAGAGGTACGGTTAATCTTATTGTTTAGCTTGGTTCACTGTACGGTTACATATTTATCGTTTAGCTTCGTCCGTCTGAGAGTTTAGGCTTCGTTATTGCATCTCGTTAATTATGGTTACATTCCGTGTACTGTGCGATGTCAGTGTACGTTAAAGATTACTTGATATAAGAGTGTGTAACGTAGACAGGGACTAAGAAAGACAAGGACGCGCTAGTCCTTGTCTTTCTTAGTCTCCGTGTACGTTACGCGCTCGTATATCAAGTAAACATGAATGACCAATTCGCCCAATCAGCCATTTTGGCACGTTAAAAACATACAATGGTGGAAATTTCTGGAGCCCTCCACTACGACGTCT